>PVIH01004723.1:0-135246 GCA_004025045.1 Sigmodon hispidus | reverse complement strand
AAAGACCTCAACTTAAACCCAACCACTTTGAACTTGATAGAAAAGAAAGTGGGAAATACACTTCTACAAATTGGCACAGGCGACCACTTCCTAAATATAACACCAGTGGCACAGACACTAAGACCAACAATCAATAAGTGGGATCTCCTGAAGCTGGGAAGCTTCTGCAAAGCCAAGGACACTGTCAATAAGACAAAACTCCAGCCTACAGAATGGGAAAAGATTTTCACCAACCCTACAAGTTATAGAGGACTGATCTCTAAGGTATATAAAGAGCTCAAGAATTTAGAACCCAAAACTCTGAATAACCCTATCAAAAAATGGGGTACAGATCTAAAAAGGGAATTCTCAGCAGAGAAACTACGAATGGCTGAAAGGCACCTTTGAAAGTGCTCTTCATCTTTAGCCATCAGAGAAATGCAAATCAAAACAAATTTGAGATACCACCTGACACCTGTTAGATTGGCTAAGATAAAAGTCACAGATGACAGCCTATGTTGGAGAGGATGTGGAACAAGGGGAACACTCCTCCATTGTTGGTGGGAGTGTAAGCTTTGTTTAGCCACTTTGGAATGCAATATGGCGGTTTCTCAGAAAATTGAGAATCAATCTCCCCAAGGACCCAGCAATACCACTTCTGGGTGTATACCCCTAAAGAGGCACATTCAACACTCCAAAGGTATTAGCTCAACTATGTTCGTAGCAGCATTATTTGTAATAGCAAGAACCTGGAAACAACCTAGATGTCCCTCAACTAAAGAATGGATTAACAAACTGTGGTTATTACACAATGGAATACTACTCAGCAGTAAGAAAAAATGATACCCTAAAATTCGCAGGCAAATGGATGGATTTGGAGAATATCCTCCTGAGCGAGGTATCACAATCTCAGAAAGATAAGCAGGGGATGTACTCACTCATTAGTGGTCTCTAAACAAACAAGAAAAAAAGCTAAGCATGCCCAAGCTGCAAACCACAACCAATGAACATCTTGGGATCAGAAACACCCTGGACTGACCCTTCGGACCCCACTCCAACTATAGGAACATCTGACTCACTCTTGAGGGAGGAGGGACAAAACTGGATTTGCCAGGAGTGGAGACTGATCCAAGCATTATTGGGTCAGTGGGACCATAGGACTGTTTGCTCCCTGCCCAGGGAGGGGATGGGAGTTGAGGAGAAGAAAAATGACCTAATGTGGTGGGAGGGGGAAGGGACCTTGAATAAGGATATACAGGGATGGAAAAAAAATTCAGAGGGAAAGCTGAACACAAAATAAATATATGTGTAGCAATCTTATTTGCATTATCACCCTTGATAAGTCATACTTATGATTCTTATCCTCTTTATAGTTATTGTTAACTTTTCAGCATTTTAAATTCATTTTACTGTTTTTTTTGATAAATACAAAATAAAGAAAGAAGAAAAAAAGAAAATAATTTGTCCAAGAAAAAAGGGGAAATGGAGCAATTACTAAAATATTTTAAACAAAATATGAAATAATTCTATTTCTCAAAATTTAAGCATGATATGGTTCATCAATTTAATAACTAAAAGTAGATGTTAGTGAAAATATATTTCTAATTCCAAGGTCCATTAATATATAGAACTAATATAAATAAACACTGAGTGTCTCCCCTTACATAAGTACAGTTTTTCTCATTTAAATGAAGCAGAAAATGATAGAACATACATGAATCTAAAGCAACAGCCAATATACTTGTCATAGAACTAACTAGAAAGACATTTGTTACTGCAAACAGCACTCAATGAAGCAAAAATATTGTTTTTAGTTTATAACAGTAGTAAAAATTTGTTTTTATATGTTTACCTAAAATTGGTGAGCGGCTATCAAACACCCAGTGTACAATGCCTGGCAGGTATAAATTTTAAGTTTTACATGCACTGGTGTATTTATTTCTCCTATATAATATATAAGTAGCCCTTTTGAAATCTTGTTTCCAGGTAGACAGCCAACGCTCTGCATGTACAGTTTCCAAGTCAACAAAGCTAGAGGCAAGTAAACTTCAGTTTCGATACCACTAAAACAACTTAATAGGAAAGCTGAATTGTGTCACAGTAACAACATCTCAGTGACAACAGTATACTTTTAAATATTATCTATGTCCTTCTAAATGTCAATACTCATCCATTATCTTTAATGGTTGTGTCTTTTCACGAACTATGACTACACATTGAAGCTAATGTTAAAAACACTACTGCTTTATCTAAGTAACATATGAAATGTATATAATGTTCAAAAAATTTTTAGTTGGTTTGATAAAGTTGTATTCAAGGGTGCATTTATTTAAATTCTTCTTTTCTTTGTGGTTAAAAGTTGAATCCTGATAAAAGTTTCTGTTTGAATATGTTTATAAGTCTAACATACTTTACAGAGCTCTACAAAACCACCAAAACCACAGTGAATCATCAGCAGTACAACCAGGAGATGTTATCAAGTTCAATTACGTCAATGAGGTTTTACTTCATTTTTCTCTTTGCAGCCCAAAAGAAAAACATATATGCACCTCAAATCAAACTCACAGAACTGCCACACACATGTCAAATTTAAAAGAATACTTATTGTGGTGCATTCCCAAGCAAACTATGAAAACAGGCTGTATTTTCATTTCTTGAGCCTTTTGTTCACATCTACACTTTTGAAACTGAACAAATTTCAGTACTTCAATGTTTCTATTTCTGTGCCTTCCTTCTTAGGCTTAGTGGAGACAATCATTTAACTCAGTGTTTATTGAACATAAAAACATAAAAGGGTAGACAACATGTTTAACTAAATCTGTAGTTTATAATAAACTCTAATATGTAAACACAGTTTGATCCTTATGAAACAACAAAAAAAAAACTCATTCAGAAAATCTGAATGGGAAAGAGGTCTGTGAGGGGCTTGGAGATAAAGAAGAGGCTGGTATTACATTACTACTGCTTATTATTTTTATTAACCAGTTGGATTATAGTCATGGTGTTTCTTACTACATGCTATATACCAATACAATGTTAGGCACTCAATATACCTTGTTTTATGTAATATTTATTATAATTCTCCATTCTGGGCTTTCTCCATTTCACAGATTAAAAAAATAGACTTCTAAAGTCATATGACTAGACATACTTTAGATTTATTCTGATGCTAATGGGATTGGTAGCCATTATGAAATACCATCTTATCATTTACTACTGTGTGCTAGCAATGCGGCAGGTGCTTGGCACAGCATGAAAAAAGCACAGCAACTTGACAGCTTGATTTTATGTATGAGAAGAGGAGCACATTGTGGTACACATTACTCACTTTTGCCTTCCAGGCCCATTCTTTGTTCTCCTTTGAACCTTAGGGAAATTAAACCCTATATTTGGTGTCACTTAAGTACATCACAGTTGGTTTCTGTTTAGACTTAACTTGCACAACAGAAGCCAACAGCAGGAAATAAAGAGTTCAGGAGGAGAAACTTAGGTTAATTCTTCCATGCTGCTTCCCAGGATCTGCACATCATTTTTCTGGCAACAACTTGGTCTTTTAAGACTACAGTTTTCACTAGGTGATTCTTCCTTCACAGCTTCTGAAAATATCATGTGGTCTTCAAACCACAGGTGAAGAAACAGCTTTTTGCTGTTGCAAGTCTCTAGTTGTCTAACCTTCTCTTAGCCATATTCTTAATTGTATTCATTATCTAGATTTTTTTTATTAAAACATTCTTATTTAAACCATCTTTGACTGAATTCTGTTTCTGCTGGACCCTTATGTCATATAGGGTTATTAAAATTAAGTTTTTTCTGTTACTGCAAAATAGCAGAATATGAAGTCAGGTTTATTTCCTCTGATTTCATTTCCTTCTACTATGCTAAATAGGTAACAACTTATGGTTTTTTATTAATTTTTTTTAAAAAAGAACTTTAAAAATCAAAAAACATCTACCTAGATCGGTGACTTTTTATAAATAAATGTAGAGATGTTCCATGTATACATATAATAATCCAGTCGCCCTAATGGTATAATCCAGGCTCCCTAAACAGTACATTACACCACTCACTGATATTGGTCCAAACAGACTAAGGAGGCTGTTATAGCAGCCCTGCACAATGCATACAACTAAAAGATACACAAACAGTTCAGACAATAAAGTAAAACAAAGCAACTAGCTGACCTGGTTATACTTTGTCCCTATCAAAACATATATAACACATATTTCTGTTGATTTCCTGAAGATTGATGAGCCAAAGTCACCAGACGTACTGATAAAATAATCATATCCCTATAGAAGAGGGAAAATAAACCCACCAAATACAAACATTATCTGCTACAAGTCCTTTTGCTTAGGAATTCTACTGCTAGTCTCTTTTAATATGTATATTATCTTTTGATTGATCTGTAATCGTTACCCCAGAGCAGCACAGACAGCAAACTCCTCCGGAAGAAAAAAATAAAAACAACAACAAAAATCTTTGTAATTCCTTGTAAGTGCTCACCTGCAAAAGGATAAACCTCTATAGATTGCCATCTCTAATATGGAAATTGTCAATGCCAGTTTAAGACTAAAAGCAGAAACACTGGTGATTTCCAGTAGAGACAGGACTTAAGGAATTGTAGGTAATATATATATATGTATATATATATGTATATATGTATATATGTATATATATATATTCAAAGCCATACATTTGAAAGAGAAAACACTGTGAATGAATATGCTAATCAAATCAATCTCTATCTATTCATGTCCTCAGATTTGTGTCTGATTTCTATTTAAACAAATGTGACATCAAAGAAAGGATCAACCCAAGTCTGGCAAACCATAGCCTCTTTACTTTGCAAACCATGCAGAAATTTTCAAGCACACACAAAGGCAAGCGTAAGGTGCACATGAGAGCGACACACACACACACACACATTCTCTCTCTCTCTCTCTCTCTCTCTCTCTCTCTCTCATACTCAACCTTGATCATAAAATCAGCATCAGGATTGTTTTTTTATAATGATTATAATGAATAAAGAAGATTTAACTTGTTAAATGTTAAATGAACAAGTAATTTTTAAAATTTCTCTCTTCTTCCCCATTTTCCTCTAATTCAATCTGGATATGCCTTTCTATTCTCACCATGTTTTTCACATTTAACAGTATCAGCCACCGTATTTTTTTTACATCACATCACTGCCGATAACCTCTAACTTTCCCTTAATTCTATTCATGTTATTCAGTAAAATAACTTCAATAAATAAATAAAACTAGAACTATATTAACTGATCTTTTTTGTCTTTATTATCTCTGTGCCTAACCTTACTCAAAAGAAAAATCTGTATATTGACAGACATTCAAGTAAACAAATCCACTATTTCTTCTTAGATGAGAAAGGCCTTCTACAAAGAGAAATACAAATTTGTAATTCTAACAATTCGCCTTCCTTAACCAACACTTACCTAGAAAGTTTCCCAAACTAATGAGAATGTGTCTAGCAATAAAAGCCTGTTTGGCATTTCCTGTATCCTATTAACAACGCCTTTTCCTTTGGGTTTTACCTTCTACTTCTTTTTACTTTATTTTCATTACCTTATCTATTCATGTAAAAAATACAGTAACACAATGAACAAATATTCTTTAATCTATAAGGTTTTCTTTAAAAAAAAACTTTCAAATGTAATAAGTAACTATCAGAAACTAGGTTACTCAATTTGTGCAAGTACAATATGCAGAACGTTGGCTATGGAAAGGGGTGGAAATTCACTGTTTTGTCAAGTGGCTGGTTTTCTAGAGAAATAAAAGGAATCTCTTCCCAAAAAAAGACTATATAGAAAAATGTACTGTGTATATAAAAATGTTTTATTAACATTTTATCTTTTTTATACATAAATTTTAGGTTTCTTACTCTCTTATAAAGAAGATTTATTTATTTATTATTTATACAGTGTTCAATCTGAATATAGGCTTGCATGTCAAAAGAGGGCACCAGGTCTCATTACAGGTCATTGTGAACCACCATGAGGTTGCTGGAAATTGAACTCAGGATCTCTGAAAGAACAGCCAGTGCTCTTAACCTCTGAGCCATCTCTCTAGCTCTTAACGTTTTATCTTATGGTAGAACTTTTCCTAAAGAAAGTTAAACATTTACCCACTCCTTACAGGGCACTGACAAACCAAAGTATGAATGAGCTGGAGTCCAGCTTGAGAAAACAATGAGTTTATCAGGCTTTTTACAAAGCATGAATAAGGAATTATAGAAGCAGGCTCAACCCCAAAGCATCAAAAAGTCTTAACAGAGCATAAATACCCACTTCTCCATAAATGTATAGGGAATCCCCATTAGCCTTACACAATGTGCTCTAGCAACCACAGGATCTTGTGCAATTAGGGAAGAATGATATGAATGGACAGGACCATGAGGTTCAAAAGAGAGCACAGAGAATCTCAAAAAAAGCTACAATAATCCACTTCAACCCCTCCTTTTATGAGGGAACCTCAAGAGTTAATAAACCTAAACACAAGGGCAGATTACAAGTAGTCACAGCTGTTTTGATGAACATGATGTCAGATATACTTTCAGGGGAGTGTTCTTTAACATTTTTGTCAATTTAAACAGTAACTTTTCACAAGAAAAATCTTGCTTTACGAAGACAAATTTACTTTGCCCTCATTTGCCTTTATTTTAGAACTCAATATTAAATTTAACATAAGTATACTAAAAAATTAACACTAAAGTAACAAAATTTTTCCTTTAATTAACCAAAAAAAGTTAAGAATTAATCTGTACAACCAATTAATTTTCCATTTAAAATAAAAATTTGTCACTTTTATTTGGGACTAACTACTATTGGTCAAACAAAGCTATTCAAGTGACCAGCACTATCTATTTGACACTGCTAGATATTAGCTGAGTAAATATATTTTGTCATGGTAACCAAGCTTAAATTTAAGCAAACAAAGATACTAGCTCCACAGCAACCTGACTTTAAAACGAAAACCAGGAATCTCTCCCTTGCTTAAAAGGATCAAATTCTCCAAAGATTGTCAGGGTACCAAAAGTTTTAAAACAAATTATGACAAAGTTTTGTTTAAGTAAGAAAGCTTTTAGGAGAAGTTTTATAATTACAGATAAGTTTAACATTATCTAATACTTGAAGAAAAAACTTTGCAGAGTAGAAAACCACTAAATGCTAGTTTTCCATATATAACAGAGACTAGACTAGTAAAACCCTAGGAATTATTTAACACTGCACTGACAGCTACTACAGTGTGGGGAGACTCAGCTAAAGAAACTGGCAAATAAAATTCCTGTTGTAAGAAACTTCTAACCAACACATCTAAGTGAAAGCAATTGGAGGAATTTATTTTCAAATACTTCACTTTCTGACAGGAACTTTCAAACACAAATTAGCATTTATAATTCCAAATCATATAGATAAAACCAGATAGTTATATTATGGTACATGAATAATCAATGGATTCTTAGATTTCAAAAATACTTTTTTAATAACACAATGATTTTTTTTTCTAAATTATGGCTGATCAGTTATTAGTAGACAAATCCACAGGCATTTAATGTTCTTCTAGATTAAAGAGTCTAGTGCATTGATACAGTGTTTTGTTTGTTTCTTTTACCATAAAATTGATAGAAAATAAACTCTTGGTTTTGTTTTGTTTTGTTGGGTTGGATTGATAGTTGACTAGGATAATAAAATAAACCCATTGCAATGTATGTCAATGCAGACTTTGTTTAAAACTCAACAAGTAGTAACATAAAACAGAAACAAAATCCACAACTTTAGCCTACAGGGGGACAAGGTCTGTTTTGTTCCTACTGGGATCTCAGGCAGAGTGAGTACCTAGTGCTTAACAGTTGTGTAGTAAACTTGTATACTAACCTAGACTCATAGTAGCTCACAGACACTGGACCAACACCTAAGGACCCTCTATATATATGACAGTTGTATAGTTGGGTCTACTTGTGGGACTCCTAGCAATTGGAACTGGGCCTGTCCCTGATACTTTGGCAAGCTTTTGGGAACCAATTCCTTAACAAGCCTTAATACAAGAGGAGGAGCTTAATCTTACCCCAATTTGATATGTCATGCTTTGTTGACACCCATGGAAGACCTGCCCCTTTCTGAACATAAACATAGGAGAAGTAGATGGGGGTGGGAGGCAGATGACATGTGGGAGGAGAAAATGAGAGAAAATGAGAAAGAGAAAACTTCAGTCAAGATGTAAAATAAATTTAATAAAAAAATAAGTACATGTATAATGAATTAATCTATACATACCACTTGTCCAATTATGCATTGTAAGATTTGGTTATAGAGTCTAATGATGTTATTAATGGTAGCTAATAGTTATAAGAGCTACTATATATTATATATGCTATTATTTCACTTAAAACCTGAGAATCAATATTATGGCTTTCTGTAATTTTTATAATAAACTATGGCTAAATGTCTAAGCAACTTGTATGACTTTACATGACAAGTAAATGGGTAGAGCCAGAATTTAAACTGATCTTGCTGACTAAAATAATCCATTTTAATGACAAATTTACAATTCATATGTATGCCATATTCAAATCTTCATTACATGAGCATCTTTCATTTTACAAAATGTTTGATTTTACATGAATATTTTAGGAAATAAAATTTCAAGGGACAAGCCTCAGCAATATGTTACCTTCCTAGCTTTTAGGGTCAGATTCTTCCTAAAAAAGAGTTCTTGGCCCTGACATCTGCTTCTGTTATAGAATCACACACAAAAGTAAACTGTCAATTTATAATATCAAGGACCCAGTTACTTTTCTATCAGATGTCAGTGCAGAAAAAACAGTCTTAAATTCATTGTACAGATGAACTGTATTTTATAAAATGTAAAGCACAACCAAAATGCTCATAATAATTTATGGGTTAATAGCTACTGCCTTAAGTATATGTCATCCAAATTCCTCATACTGTAGCATGAATTCTGATTGTAATGAAAGAGACTCAAAGACAGATATCGGAGAAAGGCTGAAATATCAGAGAGAGGGAACACCATAGTCAGATCTCACCCAGTTATCTTTCAGTTTCCTCAGCCTCTTTCCTGGTCACTTCTAATTGCTGTTTTCCTAGAGGCCTTAAATATTCTTCTAGCCCAACTGTATCCCATCCAGGTTAAGATTAAAGGCATGAGCTACTCTGTTTGGTAGTCAGCCTTGAACTCACAGAAACACAGAAGGATCTCCATCTCTGGAGTTATCAGATTAAAGGAGTAGGTCACCACTTCCGTCTTTACATGTGCTGGGATTAAAGGTGTGTACCACTGAAGCCCAGCTGTTTGGCCTTGTACTCAAAGACCCAGAACTATGTTTGCCTAGTTTTTGACTATGTGTTAATCTCTTGACATTACCACATCAAACTTAGAATGTGTTATTATTATATAATCTTGACCCTTAGGCTCCATATATGTCCCTGAAGATTTACTCTACAAAAACCCCTTTTCTGTAAAATGCTAATCTGTTCGGACTACTATAAGAGGTTTCTTGTCACCTGGCTTTTGATGGGGTTAGGAGTAGTAATCCCTTTTTAGCCAGCACAGGCTGACAGCAGGATGGCAGAAGGAAAGCCAAGCTCCTGCTGGTGTTCTCTTCACAGCTCTCACAGCTTCCCTTTGTCTCCCTTCAGGCCTTTGGGGACATATACATTATTTCCCCTGAGCCTGTTCCCTCATACTTGATAAACAGTTCTTCATTAAATGATCCTCAGTGACCAGCTAAAGTATAATGTCTCCTGGTAATACGCACTTTTATTGTATTTCTTATTATTCTTGACATTCAACATAAGCATTTGTATATAGAGTGTACTAGAAAGGACACTAAACATAAAATGAGAAATGTTTCATTCTGTTTTCAATTTGACCAATAACAATGTTCCATTAAACGCTAAATTAAAAAAAAAAAAATTGGTTCTTGGAAACTCCATCCCCATTGAGAGCACAGTCAAAGGAGAGTGGTTCCCATCCCCTGGGCCACAGTTCAGAGAATTCCTCTCTGGGATCGGGCTCACACCAAAGGATCTGATCTCACACTCATCCAAGCAGAAAGCTCTAGGCTGAGCTATTACCAATACTCCTCTAACTGTTTCACACAGTAGAAATTGAAGGAATACTGTCAAACTCCTTTTATGAGGCCATAATTACCATAATACTCAGGCCACTCAAAGACACAACAAAGGAGAATTACAGACCAATTTCCCTCATGAATATTGATGCTGAAATTCTCAACAAAATTCTGGCAAACTGTACAATATATGAAAAATATCATCCACCATGAGCAAGCAAGCTTCATCCCAGAAATGCAGGGATGGTTCAACATATGAAAAACAATAAATGTCATCCATCATACAAACAAACCGAAGGAAAAAAAACGTATGATCATATCCTTAGATGCTGAAAAAGCCTTTAACAAAATCCAATACTCCTTTATGATAAAAGTCCTGGAGAGATCATGAATACAGGGAAAATACCTAAATATAATAAAGGCGATTTATAAGAAACCAACAGCCAACATCAAACTTAATGGAGAAAAACTCAAAGCAATCACACTAAAATCAGGGACTAGACAAGGATGTCCTCTATCCCCTTATCTATTCAATATAGTTCTCGAAGTTTTAGCTAGAGCAATAAGAAAACAAAAGGAGATTAAGGGGATACAAATTGGAAAAGAAGAAGTGAAACTATCTCTATTTGCAGATGATATGATTGTATACATAAGTGATCCACAAAATTCTACCAGGGAACTTCTACAGCTGATAAACACCTTCAGCAAGGTAGCAGGATACAAGATTAACTCAAAGAAATTAGTAGCCCTCCTATACACTAAAGATAAAAGGGCTGAAAAAAAAAATAAGGGAAACATCACCCTTTATAATAGCTGCAAATAGCAGTAACTACCTCGGAGTAACTATAACCAAAGAAGTAACAGATCTATGACAAAAACTTTAAATCACTGAAGAAAGAAATTAAAGAGGATATCAGAAAATGGAAAATTATCCCATGTTCCTGGATAGGTAGGATCAACATAATAAAAATGGCAATTCTACCAAAAGCAATCTACAGATTCAACACATTTCCCATCAAAATTCCAACACAATTTTTTACAGACCTTGAAATAGCAATACTCAGTTTCATTTGGAATAACAGGAAAGCCAAGATTGCCAAAACAATTTTGCTCAACAAAAGAACCTCAAGAGGCATCACCATACCCGACTTCAATTTATACTCTAGAGCTATAGTAATAAAAACAGCCTGGTACAGGCATAAAAACAGACTTGTGGATCAATGGAATCAAATTGAGGATCCAGGCATTAACCCAAAAACCTATGAATACCTGATCTTTGACAAAGGCCCAAAGTACTCAGTGGAAAAAAGTATCTTTAACAAATGGTGTTGGCATAGCTGGATGGTAGTGTGTAGAAAATGCAATTACATCCAAGCCTATCATCCTGCACAAAACTCAAATCCAAATGGATCAAAGACTCAATATAAACTCAGCCACACTGAACTTAATAGAAAAGAAAATGGGAAATACCCTCCAACACATTGGCACAAGTAACCACTTCCTATATCACTAGTAGCACTAAGAACAACAATCAATAAGTGAGACCTCCTGAAACTGAGAAGCTTCTTCTGTAAAGCCAAGGACACAGTTAAAAAGATAAAAAGACAGCCTACAGAATGCGAAAAGATTTTCACCACTTTATAAGTGACAGAAGACTGACCTCTAAAATATATAGAGAACTCAAGAAACTAGAGCCCAAAATATTGAATAACCCAATCCAAAAATTGGGGTTCAGAACTAAAAAGGGAATTCTCAACAGAATTACAGGTGGCTGAAAGGCACTTGAAAAAGTGTTCAACATCTTTAGCCATCAAAGAATTGCAAATCAAAACAATTTTGAGATACCACCTTACACATGTCAGATTGGCTAAGATAAAAGACACAGATGACAGCCTATGCTGGAGAGGTTGCAGAGCAAGGGAACACTCCTCCATTGTTGATGGGGGTGTAAGCTTGTTCAGCCACTCTGGAATGCAGTATGGCGGTTTCTCAGAAAACTGGGAACCAATCTCCCCAAGGATCCAAGAATACCACTACTGGGCATATACTGTAAAGATGCTCATTCGCACTTCAAAGGCATTAGCTCAACTATGTTTACAGCAGCATTATTTGTAATAGGAAGAACCTGGAAACAACCTAGATGCCCATCAACTGAAGAATGGATTAACAAACTATGGTACATTTACACAATTGAGTACTACTCAGCAGTGCGAAAAAATGATATCCTAAAATTTGGAGCAAAAGGATGGATTTAGAGAATATTCTCCTGAGCGAGGTTTCACAAAGATACCTTACCAGAAAGATAAACAAGGGATGTACTCACTCATTGGTGGACTTTAAACAAAAAAAGCTTAGCATGTCCAAGATGCAAACCACAACCACTGAACAGCTTGGGATCTGAAAGACCTTGGACTGGCACCTGGGAGCCCATTCCCTCCAAAGAAACACCTGACTCAGTCTTGATGTTGGGGTGAGGAAAGCAGATCTGCCTGGAGTGGATGCTGAACTAAGCCACCTTGGGACCTCCTGCCCTTGCTGGGGAGGAGATGAACTGATGGAGAGAAGAGTGAGTGATTGGGAGGGGCGGGAGGGGGGAGGGAGCCTGAACAAGGGCATACATGGATAAACATATATATATACATATATATATGACTTTTTTCTATAATAAAAAAAGGAAAAAATATTCTTGGTTACAGTAAGTGATCATCTAAAACTTGTATCAGGAATTATGTACATTTTTTCAATTAACAGTTGAAACACTATTAACAAGGATTTATTTCTAGTACTTGATAAGCACTCTCTAAAAAGTAAGTGAAATTTATTTAGTACAGGCTAAAATATTCCACCTAGAAAGGTCCAGAGAGTAAATATATTAGGCTTTACAGAAGCAAAATCATGGCAATGTACTTACATAAAGACAGATTTCCTACAGAAGCAAAATCAAGGCAATGTACTTACATAAAGACAGATTTCCATAAAGTTTTATGAATTATAAATACACTTAATATGGACTTCACTTTATAATAAAAGTATACCAATGAGAATGAATATTTCCTCATCATAAAAGTAGCCATCCAGGTGTTGTTCACAAGCAGTTTCATTGACATTATTTATTTCATTTTTTAAAAACCTCTTTTCACATCAATAGGTACATCGGATACATACCAGTGGTACAATGTAAATGGCCTCAATTAAATGTATTCATTACTTGGAAGGTGCTTATAAAATTCTTGGATTCTTTTCCTGAATTTCCTTTCAGCAAGTTATTACGTTTCAGAGGATCATGGAAGATCAACAGGGAATCACTCAATACTAAAGTTAAATTCTGAAATATGGGAAACCCTAATAAGAGGTCTGAAAACCATCATTATAGAAGTAATTAGGTCTATAAAAACGCAGATGTTATTTTGACAATATGTGATATACATAGCCTGATATTACTTGTGATTCAACCATTCAATCCAACCAAAATTACTTTTATCCACCTGGTATGGTGGCACACACCTTTAGTCCCAGCATTCAGGAAACAGGCAGGCAGATCTCTGTGAGTTCAAGTCCAGGTTAGTCTACAAAGTGAGTTCCAGGATGGAAAGAGTTGTTACACAGAGAAACCCTGTCCCGAAAACCAAACAAATTATTTTTATCACAGCATACACCTTATCCTTTCATTTACTTTGTTGTTGTTTTTGCAGCGGGTCACATTATATGCAACCAAGGTTGGCCTTGAATTGGCAATTCTTCTGCCTCTGCTTTCTCAGTCATGGAATTGCAGGTCCCTACCACTTTGCTAGCCTTTACATTTTGCATTTTAGGCTCTGCTATTCCTTGAAGTTTTAGTAGAATTTTTTTTTAGAAAACATTACGTCTGCAGTAAAAGATAATTTTCAAAGTCATTAACAGCAAAGAATAGTTCTCACTCATAACAAAAGTTTTTATTCTCAAGCCTGAATTAAAAAAAAATAACTCAGTTACAAAATTTTAGCTTGATAAAAGCTAAAGAAAAATGTGTTTTCCCCAAGACTATTAACTTCCTGGTTTGGGAAAAAGAATAGGAGTATGCAGTCAAAGATGAATGGAGAGTTCATGTCTGAACATACAAAGAAGACAATGTTGACAAACAATAAATTTAATTAAAAAAAATGAATTGAGAAATAACAAAGTCAGTAGTAGGTAACACATACACCAAGTCTAGATACCCCAATTAGAATACTAGGGTGATGGTGACTGTAGTCCACAGGACTTCGCACTTTTTAAAGTAGACTTAAAGATTTACTAAGAGTTCTATTAAGTAATTTGAGCTATAAAATAAACAGTATTAGTAATACCTATATTCAGATTGCTAAGAGATTAAATAAGGTAATATCCACAATGGTCTTACAGTCTTATTTATAGACGCTAATTTCAAAAAGTATTAGCAGAGGTTTTAACTCTACCTGTGTTAACAGTAATGAGTTACTTTGATCTAAGAAACTTGTTTACAAAAGTTTCTTTAAATAAAAAATTAAAATTAAATATTAAAGATAGTATCACCCTTCAAATTGTTAGTCAGAAAAGTTCAAATCTCTCCCAAAACAATACAAACTATTGTCATTGCCCTGGGTTACTTCCCAAAATTGAAGGAAAGATGCTATTTCTAAAGACACCATACATTTTGGACACAGGACTTATGAAAAAAAACAAGCTGGAATATCTTATGTAGTAGCAAACAATGCTTTTTGTAAGTTGCCAAAAGGGAAAAGCAGTCAATAGTCCTACTCACCTGTAAAAGCCTATGAACCACAACAATGACCAGAGAGGCAAGATATTCTTTTTTTTCTCGGGTTTTTATTATCAATAAAGTCTCATTTTTTAATCCATGTATCCCCTTGTTCAAATGCCCTTCCCCTCCCACCCCTACAAGTCACTCTTCTCCTCATCTCCTTATCTCCTCTCCAGCAAGGACAGGAGGTCCCAAGGTTCCAAGGAGGTTTAGTTCAGCATCCACTCCAGGCAAATTCACTTTCCTCATTCCCACATCAAGACTGGCTCAAGTGTTCTTCTGGAGGGAATGGGCTCCAAATTGCCAGTTCAAGGTGTTTCAGATCCCAAGCTGTTCAGAGTTTGTGGTTTGCAGCTTGGACATGCTTTGCTTTTTGTTTAAAGCCCACTAATGAGTGAATACATCCCCTGCTTATCTTTCTGGGATTGTGAAATCTCGCAAGGGAGGATATTCTCCATATCCATCCATGAGGCAAGATATTCTAAAGGGTGCAAAAGTAGCACTAATATGCTGAGGTTAACCAACAGCAATCTAAATGTACTTGAGACCTACTCAAGAAGGAACTCATGTCCAGTACTGTAAGCTTAGCCGATTATCCATGGCTGGTGAGGTCAGATACAACAGAAGTAACTTACTACTGCCACTTTCTTAAACCATATAATTACCACATTCTGACCAACCTTTACTCACAAGTAAGTCGAAAAAATACCACTGATCAAGAAAGCTTCTTTTTGAAGCAGCTGGAGACCATCATAAAAATCCACAACTGATCAAAATGTAAAGAAAAACTGACTGTGGTTTGTCCAACTACAATTGTTACATCTACCACAAGATCCTTATGCCTATAGGCATAACACATAGATGAGCAATACCAAATGGCCTAAGGGGATTATAACTCGTGTGTGTGTGTGTGTGTGTGTGTGTGTGTGTGTGTGTGTGTGTGTGTGTGTGTGGTGTGTGTGTGTGTCAGAAAGAGAGAGTAATAATTAAAGAAAAGGTCATGATTTGAAAAGGAGTAAGGTAACACAAGAGGACTTCAAGGAGGGAGAAGAGATGGAAATGATGTAAATAGAGTGGTCATATATGAAATTCTCAAAAATATCTAAAAATTTTAAAAGAAAGAAAATAGCTCAGAAAGTTATAAAGTTAAACAATCAAAACATCAAGTAAAAAAGCTTAATTTCTCCAATATTGATGCAACTCAACAAAGAACAACTAATTCATGAAAAAGTAAACCATCTCTATGCCATGAGATAATTTTCCAAGTTGTTAGCTGAGTCAATTGCCACTTCATACTCACATTACTTTATCTAAAATCTTAAACAATTTATGAAAGTGTTTCTTATGTGTCTGTATTTAATATAATCCAAGTAGCACAGAAAGTCCCCTTGTTCAAATGCCCTTCCCCTCCCACCCCTACACAATCTTCCATAGTCCCTCTATCATGTTGGAAAATAAAAATAGATAAAGCAGTGAGATTTGGGGCTGGAGAGATGGCTCAGAGGTTAAGAGCACTGACTGTTCTTCCAGAGGACCTGAGTTCAATTCCCAGCAAAACCACATGGTGGCTCACAACCATCTACGATGAGGTCTGGTGCCCTCTTCTGTAAAACTGTATGAATAATAAATAAATAAATCTTAAAAAAAAAAAAAAAAAGAAACTATTTAAAAAAAAAAAAAAAAAGCAGTGAGATTTTTGTTGGTATGGAATAAACTATTTTTATAAGAAGTCCTGCTTTCCATCTTTAATCATCTAATATAAAGTGTAGTTTAAGAAATCTCCATTTTTTACCAAAAAAGAAACAAACAAACAAACAAAACTAAAAAAAAAAAAAAAACAAAACAAAAAACCCATTCATTATGCATGCTGAAATCTGTCAGCATGCTAGATGACTGAACAAAGAGAGAAATGTAAGATGTATACTATGGGAACACACACACACACACACACCCCTTAGTAACTTTCTTAAAATCATAAAATAAATTAAGCATTTGGTCCTCCAATTTTTTAAAAAAATGTAATAGAGCTATAACCCAGGCTATCTCCTATCTCTGTTTTTCAATTTATCTTTAGCAATAAAGAATGGATTTTGGTGCTCACTTCGGCAGTACATATACTAAAATAGGAACGATACAGAGATTAGTATGTCCCATGAGCTAAAATGATGTGCAAATTCTTGAAGTGAGAAAATTCGGACCTGCCTGGAGTGAATGCGCCAAGGGACTTCCTGCCCCTTTGGGGGGAAGGGATCGAGGGATGGGGTGGAGGGAGACTGAAGACAGACTGGTAAGAATTGGGAACAGGGAAGATGAGTGAGCAGGGAGATACATGGAAAAGAAGACCTTTTTTTAAATTAAAAAAAGCAATAAATAAATGAAACACACTATATATATATAGATATAGATATAGGTATAGATATAGATATATCCTGAGAAGTCATGAGGTATAAATCCATAAGGAGACAATTATCAAACAGTTTTTAAGATTCAGGGAGATCACTGCCCAGTCACAGACCATGTAAATGTTATTCTGCAATATTGACTGGGGCAGAGAAAACACAAATATACATCAAAAAGGCACCCTCAGGTGAACACAACAATCTTAACTACTGGGTCATATCCAGTGAAATCAAATACTTATTACTAGCATATACTGTGAGTGACTGAAATCTTATGCCTTCTCTTCAAATAACTGAAAAAGCTCCACATTTCTTACTAAGTCCACTGAAATTCAGCAATTATCATAGTAACTGACTAATATATTCTATGTGTACTTGTGATTGTAGTAAAAATAGGTTCTTTACTGGCTTGACTGATATTTTAAATTATAAAATCATAATTTCCCAAAAAAGATGAATTTTGTTATAAATAGTACGACCTCACAATACCCAAATGTTTCTTTTTCCCAAATATTTCTCTCCTTGCTCCTTTCAATGATTTCTCCCTTTTGTATTTTTCCTTTTACATTCTAGACTAATTCCTGTATCTTCTCATTTTTATTTAAAAAACTACTTTAAAAAATCATTAAAGGAAAGTGAATGAACATATTTCTAATTTTATAACTGCTAGGAAGAAACTTCTGTATTGCTCTGCACTATAAATAACCAAATAATATTTCACTTAAGCAAAAAGTTAGTAATTATTTATTATTCCTCTGATGGATAAGGTTTTTTAAAAAAAAGTAAAGAATAGGCTCCTATGCTCCTAAGGAAAGACAATTATACCTCTCCCAAGCACCACCATATCGTCATACCTGAGCACCAAGTTTTTATCAAATCAAACAGTTTCTGAGTCAGAGTCTCAAAATGCACTGGACAGTTTTGTTTGCCAGTTTGACACAAGCTATATAGTCATCAGAGAAAGGAGCCCCAGCTGAGAAAACACCTCCTTGAGATCCACCTGGAAAGCATTTTCTCATTTAGTAAGCAATGGTGGAAGCCCCCACACACACTGTAGGTGGTACCATTCTTGGGCTGGTGGTCCTGGGTTCTAATAATGTCTTACTTGGGGTTTTTTTATTGCTGTGGAGAGACACTATGCCTATGACAGCTCTTATAAATAAAAGCATTTAATTGTGATGATGGCTTACAGTTTCAGAGTTCCGTCATCATGACAGGGAGCATAGAAGCATGCAGGCAGACATGGCTCTGGTTACATCTTGACTAGACTGCATCAGAAAGTCACTGACTGTCACACTGAGTGAAGCTCTAGAAAAGAGACCTCAAAGCCCACCCCCACAGTGACACACTTCCCCCAATAAAATCATGCCTCCTAACAGTGCTACTCCCTTTGGGAACTATTAAACCATCACATATAAGAAGGTGGGTTGATAAAGACATGGGAAGTAAGCCAGTAATCAGCTCCCCTCCATGCTCCTGCTTCCAAGATCCTGCCCTGTCCTAATTTCCTTCAGTGACTAACAGAAATGCTGAAGTGTAAGCCTTACAAATAAACTCTTTCCTCCACAACTTGCTTTCTGGCCATGGTGATTTCATCACAATAATAGAATCCCTAAGACAAATTGGCACCAGAAATGGGGGACTGCTATGATAGGTCTGGCCATGCTTTTGTTTGGAATTAGGACTTTGGTACTTTGGGTTAGGAAAGAACTGGAATGTTTTAAGCAATGCTTAATGGAACACACTAGTAGAAGTATGGAAGACAATGGTGCTGATAATGATTTGAAATGTCAGGGGCTGGCTCATGAGGTTCCAGAGAAGAATTTCAGTATGTTACAACCCCAGAACATACTGCCATACCCACATGGCAGCTAACAACTGTCTGTAGTTCCAGTTCCAGGCAAACACCAAGGCAAATAAATAAATAAAGTTTAAAAAAAAAAAAAAGCTATAAAGCCTTTGGGGGCTAGGGAGTGGAGTGGAGTGTAGTAGTTTGAAAGAAAATGGTCCTATAGGGAGTAGCACTATTCGGAGTTATAGCCTTGTTAGAGAAAGTGTGACATTGTAGGTGCCAGGTTTGAGGTTTCTTTTCTCAAGATTCACTCAGTGTGACAGTGTGACTTCCTGATGCCTTGTGATCAAGATATAACCAAGCACCACATCTGCCTGCACGATGCCATGCTCACCATCATGATGATAATGGACTGACCCTCTGAAACTCTAAGCTATCACCACAATTAAATGTTTTTATTTATAAGAGTTGTTATGGTCATAGTGTCTCTTCACAGCAATAAAAAAAAACCTAAGACACAAAGCAATGAAATAAATGAGACTATGGAATGAGCCCAGAATGAAAGTTAGATCATACTAGAATATAAAACAATCTTTAGAAAAATAAAAAAAGAGAAATGAGAACAAAGAAAAGATGAAAGAATTGGGTGGAAAAACAAGAATGACAGAAACCTTTGTAGTGTGCAAACATGAAAAAACTGTTCACTAGAACCAAGAAAAAAGCAAAAAGTGGCCATCTCAGCTCATAGTCGAGATGGCCAGAAATAAATGGTTTTTAATTTTTAAGACATTTCAATATTTTTATATTAAGTCATAATTCCCGCCTAAGTCAGAAACTAATAAAGTGCATGGCTCATGGATGACAATGAAATATGCACTAAACAAATAAAAAAAAAATCCTAAAAGCTGGTAGCCAGTAGCCATATCAAAGAAACAATAAAAGGCAACTGAAAAGAAGAAAAAACTATGATGAGCATGTCTCACTTAACCAAGGCTTGAAAGAACACAGACTCCAGAATGTATTTTGCTTCTGTTGTATTCTTGCATGCTTGTGTTACAATGTATATGATGTGGAGAGTTCCCTACTATGCATACTGTAGTGTGTTTATCTCATGAATACATCTCAATTTACTGGACATTTATATCTGTTGACTGTCAAGATAGTCCCTCCTTAAACTATATAATTTTGTTGAATAAATATGAACATACCAATATGCTAAATAGTTTCTTTTGACAGCTCAAATTAATAATACTGGGAGCCAGAATGGCTCAAATTTCTTTAATTTTATTGCTGAGAACCACTAGTTTAAATTAGATCAGATGCCTTAATAAATGGTTTTTAACTACCCCAGATAAGAAAGGACAGATAACTGAGCTGTCTGGCTAGGTCATAAATACAAAGATCGCCCAATTATAATTGGTAAATGATAAATTCCTTGCACCCACTCCTGATTTCAATCTATTGTGAAAATAAATTCTAACTAGTCAGGGCTACAGAAAAGAACTTAACTCTATAGTCCCTAATGATGAATGCAGGTTTTCTTGCATAATGAGAAATCATACACAGGACAGAAAATACACTTTAAGTTTTAGACATTAAGGTCCCAGTATCATGGTAAGTGCTTGCTAAGCTGATACTGAAAAGAATATGGTAAACTGGGCCTGAACTAAAACAAAAATATATGACACCTTCAGCTCTCTTTGTCAGTAAACCAGACATCAGGCAATTCCGAAATCTAAAGAGAATTCCTGACTGTAGAATGTTAAGTTAAAAATGTTTATGTGGTCATAAGTTAGTTTTATTTCCCTGCTTGAAATAACGCAGGGGCGGTCCAGGCAGCAGAAGAGTGTGGTAGGTTAGTAAGATGAACAAAGATGCGCAGATGAGAGCAGCGATTAACCGAAAGTTAACAAAAACTGGAGAAAGAGAATGCCTCAAAGAGTTGCTGACAGCTAAATTAATAGAGTGCGGCCGGAAGGACCAATTGAAGGCACACTGTAAAGGAAATAATTTTAAATGATATGATTTGGTTTTTGCTTTTGCATAAGAGGCAATTAAAGAAAAAGGACTAGAACACATTACTGTTGATGACTTGGTGGCTGAAATCACTCCCAAAGGCAGAGCCCTGGTACCTGACAGTGTAAAGAAGGAACTCCTACAAAGAATAAGAACATTCCTTGCTCAGCATGCAAGTCTTTAAGGGTAAACTAGAATGTCTTGTTCTGTGGATTTATTTCTGAAAGTACAACTTGCCATAAATTAGAAATTGATTTCCCAAAATAAAATCCTTTTTTGTATGATGGTATGCAGTTTTCAGTAATGATGTATACATTATATTGATTTTTTTCCCTAAATGTGTTATTTTAATAAATATCTCGTGAATGAAAAAAAAAAGAAAAAAATAATACAGGGGCAAAAAAAAATCGAAGAGGCTATTCACTCAGATAGGTTACAATTCTCCCATTTTCTGGGGCTCTTCAGAAGTCTAGGACTATGAATCCTTTGAAATTCTTTCTAAGATTACTTCTCAAGATAGATAATAAAGTAATTTTTTTATAAATAGAATTTACAGCCTGTTTATAAAAGGGTTGGGTGAAAAAATATACTCCTTGCTTGTTTCTGGCAGGCTACTTAGATACACTGCATGAGAGTTGTTGGGATATCTCTGGGTTTAGGCATACCTTTACCTTTACCTTTGGAGTGTGATCTTTTCTATGACTCTTACTGCCTGAAAGATTTTGTTAGGATATAGAAGCATATGGGAGAAGAAAAAAATGAATAAAGAATGAAACCATCAAAAGGGTGTCATTTTTTCCCTAGCCCCTAAGATAGAAAAGTTGTAGTTTTGCCAACACCATAGGTTTCTTACCCCGTGCTGTCTAGAAATTGGCACTTCGGGACATAAATACCCAAAGAATAAAACATTGCAAAGGAAAAATTGGTAGAAAGGATTTGAGGAAGTTAAAGAAGGCAACTATACATAATGAGCAGACAGAAAAGGGTCAATTCTCAAAATTATTTATTATTAGGAAAAAAACAAGATAACAAAATTCTAGATTTAAACAATCAAAGAGAAAATTTGTTTATCTCAA
This sequence comes from Sigmodon hispidus, assembly GCA_004025045.1. Lineage (NCBI taxonomy): Eukaryota > Metazoa > Chordata > Mammalia > Rodentia > Cricetidae > Sigmodon > Sigmodon hispidus. The sequence goes on along the minus strand of PVIH01004723.1, from coordinate 113,118 downwards.
AAGATAGTATAATAAAAACTAAAGGAAAGCATAGCTCTTTAATACTTTGACAGTCCTACTTTTCTCAGGCAGATGCTAGAAAGGCTTAGCAAAATACTATAATGTTGTAGAAAAGCTAAAGTTCAAAAGAGGAAAATCCAAGGAGAAATTACAGTCACAGGACAAATTACAGTCACAGGATACTGACAGAGTTAGCAATGAGGTTGCTAGTGGTCTTTGATAAAACAGAAAAACAAATATAAATGATGGTTTGAAAAGAAAAAGCTAGTTCTACAAAATAAGATGAACAAACAAGTCTCACTAGTGCCTCATGTCAAAGCCCTTCTGGATTTTTAATAATACCTGAAGCAGAACTTTCTCAGGACACTCAGCCTACAGCAGACTGTCACTTCACATACTCACCTAGCCATCTCTCTATTTTCTGTAGCAAAGTTTTCAATAGCAGTGTAGTGTTGCCATGGCCTAAGAGCATAAACAGCCTGAAAATAACAACTTCTCACTTTGAGAGACTGTGACCATTTGCCAGTGTCACACAAGAGCAGAAAGACAAATAGTCTAGTCACCTCTCCAGAACAACCATCACAACAATGTCTTCTTCTATTGGAGTCCTTTGCTTTCATCTCTTCTCTACTTTTATTCATAATTCTGTCATAGAATCACAAATAAACCACCATGTCTCCACCTCAGGCATGACTTTTAAAAGACCCTAAATCAAAACATTGGGGCTAATATTAATTTCAAACAAAAAATGCTAAAAGGATGTTTTATAAAAAAAAAAAAAAAAGATGAAATAACAATCAATAGAGATTTGTATCAACTCACTAAAAAGCCACTGATGATTTTGTGGAATAATCTTTTTGAATGCTGTCAATATTTGTCTCTTCGATTGGTTTAATAAAAAGCTTAACAGCCAATATTGAAGTGTTGTAGAATTTTATTTATTATTTTAAGGTGTGTTACATTTGTTTATGCTGTGGAATTTTTGTTCATGGATGCAAAGGTGTGTTGCATTTTTTAAAACATTGCATTTGCTTAACTATGTGAAGCTCTGTTACTTGCCTGTCTAAAACACCTGTCTAATAAAGAGTTGAAGGGCCAATAGCAAGGCAGGAGAAAGGATAGACGGGGCTGGCAGGCAGAAAGTGTAAACAGGAGTAATCTGGGAGGAAAGGACTCTAGGGGACAGATACCCAGCTACACAGCCAGCCATGGAGTAAGAGTGAAAGTAAGACTGCAGAAGTAAGAAAAGGAAAGTGTCCATAGACAAAAGGTAGATGGGAAAATTTAAGAAAGGCTAGCACAAAACAAGCTAAGCCAAAGCCAGGCATTTATAATTAAAATAAGTATAATTTATTTGGGATCTGGGTTGCAGGCCCCAAGAAGAGTAAAACAACCACCAGCAGGGAAGCAGGACTTTTCTGATAAAGAGGAGACTGGGAAGAAGGTAAAAACTCAGATAATCACCAGACAAAGATGGAGGAAGCAGAAAAGCAGGATGAGTGGCACAGAGTAAAGGTAATAAAGCCACAAGGCAGAAAGCAAATTAATAAACGTGGGTTACTTTAAGTTATAAGAACTAGTTAGAAATAAGCCTAACTATAAGCTGAACTTTCATAATAATAAATAAGTCTCCATGTCCAGGTCTGGGAGCTGGCAAGAGGAACAGAAAAATCTGCCTACAGATCACTTCCTTTTTGACAAGATTATAGACATCATATCCAGAAAATGACGTCTTAATTTCTCAAAACCAGGTTGCTTAACAAGGACAAGGGGCCAATGTGATTGCTCAGTGGGTAGAAGTACTTGCCTCTAATGAGTCCTGAAGGCCTGAGTTAGATCTCTAGGATTCACATGATGGAAGATGAGAACAAATCCCCTCAAGTCATCTCTGACCTAAACACACACACAGGGGTTGGGGGTGATGCTGTAACTATAATACTATAATGCCACTGCCTTGGAAACTGTTCAAAACTATAATGAATGATTTATTTTAAAAGACAACTAGAGCGGCTGAAGACATGGTTCAACTGTTAAGAGCACCCACCTACTGCTCTTGTAGAGGACTTGAATTTGTTCCCAGTACTCAAATTGGGTGGCTCACAACCATCCCTAACTCTACCTCAGGGGATCTGGCATCCATAGCTCCCATGTGTACCTGCACTAAAATGTACATACACACACACACACACACACACACACACACACACACACTTAAAAATAAATCTATAAAATCAATTATTAGAGTTATTAGATGATAGAAAATCCACTTAAAATAGCATGCAGTTTTGAAATAATTAAAAGTATGAATAGAATAACCATTCTATTTAAATGAACTATTACTTTGCAAGAAGAATAATATAAAAATATAATTAGTACCTTTCTATCTTAGTTTTATTTTGAAGTAATTAGTTATTTCATAAAGCTAAAAAATACTGCATACAAAATCCCATTTAGCATATACCAATTACATGAAAATTCAAAGAACATGAGGACTTTAAAATTACTGTGTACTGAAAAGCCTTCAGGTTTCTGGGAAAGCTTTAAAAATACACAGGAAAAAGAGGTAGTGTTTTAATTTATGGATGCTGCCTTTTCAGGCCATCTGCCTCAAATCAAAACAGCTGTCAATGATCAAACAGAACTGTGCCCAACCTGAAAAACACAAGCAGCTATGTGTCCATGAGAATAATTAATATGCACAGGACAGCTACCCATTTGGCAATCAGTTTCAACATTGAGGTTTGAATGTGAAATTACAATAATATGTCCTAAAGAATTCCTCAGTATTATGAAACTTAATTTAAAATGTATGACTTATTCTTACAAATATTATAGGGTGGTATATAAAGAATTCAGGTTATATAGTATGCTTGTATCATTCATTTTCAATATAAGGCTAAAAATACTATATCATGGCATGCAGTAAACTTATTAAACATAAAATTTAATCAATGAAAGTATATTTTTATTTGCATCCCATATGCAATGATTATTTTTTATAGCGGTTTTCAAACTCTGAACATAAAAATTTTGTATAGTTCTATAAAATGGCATTGATGGCAAGCATAGTGACACATATCTACTCAGAAGGCTGAGGCATGATAATCACAACTTCAAGGCTTACTTAGACTACAGAATGAGTTCACAACCAGCCTAGGCACCTAGTCTTAAAATATGAGTAAGAGAAAAGAATAAAAAGGACTGACATATAGCTCTGCAGTTGTGCACTTGCCTAGCATGAACAAGATCCTGGATTCAATTTATGGTATTCAAAACAAAACAAAAAAAAAAGGTATTTATAAGCTATTTGCTGCTTAATTATGCTTTATATGTATATAAAACATTTTTTATTTTTCCAAAACTGATTTGTTCAAAATATGAAAGTTAAAGGGCAAGAATGATACTTGAAGAAGTTATTTTTAAAGCCATTTCCTGTTGCTCCCAGCTTCCTGACATGCATATACTACTGTGTGCACATGCTGCAACTACTTTTAAATTTTACATTACAGTACTTATGATAAAATGTTTCTTTGAAAACTTTTGTGCATCAAATAAAGGCTCAAAATGAACATTATAAGCTTTATATTGTCTCTTTCAGCATATTCAACCACAACTGACAGGTTCTGTACAAAGTGGCTTCTGATTGTCCTAAATATAAAAGAAAGTAATGACAGCACTCAACTTTCTGATGACTTACTCATCTTGGTAACTTTCATTATTTTTCATAACCTTGAGACATAACATTTAAATTATATTGCATGAGTCTATTTAAAAATGAAAAATTGGCTGGTGTTACAACACTGTGGATATATATCGTTCCCCCTAGAACCAGAGTGACTACCTCTATAGAAAAGCAAATGAAATTCTGTGCAGTAAAACCGTTCCACACAAGTAAATGTCAACACGGAATACATACCCATATTCTTGCTAGCCACACTCAGGACCTTTCTGGGTCATATACTACTTGTTTTTATATGTATCTGATGATTGACACTTTAAACAATGGCTAAGAGAAACTAAACCCCTTGCAAATGTCTCAAAAACATAACATTGTTTTTAAAATGTCGTTTCACATTAGGCAAAAATAAAAAAAAAACACTTGGGCAAGTTTTTGCACTGAACTTTTAAAAGTGATTAGAAACTACAAGGGAATGGTTAAGATATCAATTCCAAGTTGCCTTGACTTTGTAAAAAGGGGTCTAGATTCTTAACACCACATTAGTATAGCATTTAAAGTGCTCTTCATGAAGTCTCAGCTTTTTGAGAAAGATTTTGTAAGAAAATTCAACAATTTCAGAGCAGCACTCCCTGATCAAACTAGTGAACAATTTTCCCAGCACTTAGGGGAATAAATAGCTCAATCTTAAAGAACAACTGTTGACAAAGTAACAAAGAATGCATGGCTGAAAGTTGCCCTATATCCCTATTCTTTCCCTGACTCATTCAGTTATCTCGTCCCACAAAATCAAAACAATCTAGAAAATAAATCCTCATTTTTTTTTTCAATTTCCTGCCAAACAAGATAAGCAATATTTGAACAGACTATGGCTATTCATTATCCCAACTGTTTGGGATGAGAAGTGTTTCTGATTTCAGAAGTGTTTAGATTTTGGTATGTTTGTGTATACATTACAATGAAATAGCTTTAGATAAAAATCAAGTCTAGAAATGAAACTCCAAAGCAATCGAATCAAAGACCTCGATCTTAACCCACACAGCTATGAACACCTGATTTTTGACAAAAAGGCCAAAAATATTCCATGGAAAAAAGATAGTATTTTTAACAAATGGTGTTGGCATCCTCCTGGATGGCAGTATATAGAAGAATGCAAATAAGTCCATACCTATCACCCTGAACAAAACCCAAATCCAAGTGTATCAAAGACCTCAATATAAACTCAGCTACACTGAACTTGACAGAAAAGAAAGTGGGAAATACCCTCCAATACATTGGCACAGGTGACCACTTACTACATATAATACCAGTAGCACAGACACTAAGAATAACAATCAATAAATGGGACCTCCTGAAACTGAGAAGCTTTTGTAAGGCAAAGGACACAATCAATAAGACCAAATGACAGCCTACAGAATGGGAAAAGATTTTCACCAACCCTACAGATGACAGAGGACTGATCTCTAAAATATAGAGGACTCAAGAAACTAGAGCCCAAAAACCTAAAGAACCCAATTAAAAAATGGGGTCCAAAACTAAAAAGGGAATTCTCAACAGAAGAATGACAAATAGCTGAAAGGCTATTTAAAAAACTGCTCAATAGGGCTGAAGAGATGGCTCAACAGCTGGGAGTGCTGACTTTCTTTGGAGGATCTGGGTTTGCTTCCCAGCATCCACATGGCAGCTGTTAGCTGTTTGTAATTCCAAGATCTGACACCCTTACATAGTTATACATGCAGGCAGGGCACCAATTCACATAAAATAAAAATAAATTTAAAAAAAAAAACTGCTCAACATCTTTGGCCAGAGAAATGCAAATCAAAACAACCTTGAGATACCACCTTACACCTGTCAGAATGACTAAGATCAAAAACACAGATGACAACCTATGCTGGAGAGGATGCAGAGCAAGGGGAACACTCCTCCGTTGTTGTTGGTGGGAGTGTAAAGTTGTAAAGCCACTCAACAATGCAGTATGGCGGTTCCTCAGAAAACTGGGAATCAATCTCCCCAAGGAACCAGCAATACCACTATTGGGCATATACACAAAAGGATGCACATTCTTTCCCCCAGGGCACTAACTCAACTATGTTCACAGCAGCATTATTTGTGATAGCAACAACCTGGCTGGAAACAACCTAGATGTCAACTGAAGAATGGATTAACAAACTGTGGTACATCTACACTAAGGAGGGAATGTCTTTTAACATTGAATCCCACTACACTATACAATAGAGTACTACTCAGCAGTTAAAAAAAAATAGCATTCTAAAATTTACAGGCAAATGGATGGATTTAGAGAACATCCTCCTGAGCAAGGAGGTATCACAAAAGCCCAGAAAGATAGGAATGGGGTGTACTTATAAGTGGATTTTAGACAAAAAGTCAAGAATACCCAACCGGCAAACCACAACCCCTGAACAGCTTGGGATCAGAAGGATCTTAAGAGAGACATCTAGGGATTCCCCTAGGAAGAGAAAATAGAGATTTCCTTAGCAAATTGGGACCATAACAGATAGCGACCAAGAACAGGTGGGAACAAATCAAGAGAGAAGGAGATGGTTGAGTGAGAGGAGCAACAAAGAGGGAGAAAAAAAAGAGATGGATGTTTTGACAGAGGAAGTCAATGCGGGATTGGAAAGACACCAGGTGCTAGGGAAACCTCCAAGAACCCACAAGATGTCCCTGGCTAAGTCTCCAACCAAGAGTAGAGGAGGTGCCTAAACAGGACTTCCCCTATAATCAAATGAATAACCACCCTAAATGTCATCACAGAACCTACATCCAACAATTAATGGAGGTGGAGGCAGGGATACAGGGCCAAGCTCCGCTTCCAGCTGGGGGTGGGGGCGGGGAGTCTGTATGAGCAAGGGGATAGGGATTATGAGGAGGAGTCCCACAGAGAAGGCTTGCTGGAGCTCTGGGGAGCTCACTGAATCAAGAATAGCCACTGGGAAACCATAGGAAAAGGAGCTAGGCCCTCCAAGAGTAGGTAACTATTGATTGGTATGGGCAGTATGTGGAGCTTTGAGGGGTGGAATCAGACTGTGTTCCTATAAATGGGCTGGCACCTTGGAGCCCATTCCCTGCAGGGGAGTGCCTAACCCAGTCTTGATATTGGGATGAGGAAATCCGACCTGCCTAGAATGGGACTTCTTGCCCTTTGAGGGGAGGGGATGGGCAATGCAGTGTGGGGAGGCTAAAGGCAGACTGGGAGGAACTGGGAGGAAGGAAGGATGGGTGAGCAGGGGGATACAGGGAAAAAAGAATCTTTTTAAAATAAATAAATAAAAATTTAAAAAAGCAATGAAACTCATGTTTCTTTTATCTTCCTTTAAATCCACATTTAAATTATCAAATTAAAAAACATGTTTCATTATGACATTTTCATCCATACACAGCATTGTACTTTTCTCATATTCACTCTGAATACCCTTTTATCCCACCTCCATTGGTCTGCCTCTTCCTCTTCCATTCTACTTTTATGTTCTGTTTGTGTGTGTATGTATACAATTAATACAGATTCCATATAAGAGAAAATATGTGACATTTGTCATTCTGAGACCAGCTTACATTATTTAACATGATGATCTCTAAATTCCATCCATTTTCCTAAAAAATGACAAAATTTAATTCTTACTTATGGCCACATAACATTCCACTTTGTATACATATCACATCCACCTATTGATGGATACCCAGGTTGACTCCATATGTTAGCTATTAAGAATAATGTCACCATCACAGCTACCAGTACCACCAAGATGAATGAAGGGGTGTTGGTGAGGTAGGAAAGATGGACAAAGAGGTTTGGGTTTTCTCTCTTTTTGTCTGTTTGCTTGCTTGTTTTGATCTGATTTTTTTTAATTTTCTTTGAGGGGGACACTACAAGGATTAAGAGGAAGATATGGAGGCACTGGGAGGTGAAAATTAGGGTACAACATGTGAAATTCCCAAAGATTCAATAAGAAATTATGTTAAATAAATTTTTGGTTGTGAGCCTAGCCTTTAAAGGCTGAACCATCTCTCCAGCACAAGATTAGGTTCAAAAAATTAAAAAAAAGAATAGTGTCACAAAAATATGCATGAATATTTAGGTACCTCTGTGATATGGGCTAGCTTCCACTCCTTTGGGTAGATATCCAGGACTGGTAGAGCTAGATCATATGAAAGTTTAATTTAAGTTTTGGGAGAAGTCTCACAGTGATTTCAGTATCTAACATATTAGTTTACGTTATAATCAGTAATGTGTAAGGGTTGTTTTCCTCACTGTCCACTGTTGTCATGTTGATAGCCACTCTGATTTGTGGGAGACAAACCCTCAATGTAGTTTTGACTTGCATTTCTATGATAGCTAAAGAGGTTAAACAGCTTTTTTCATATGCTTACTGGTGACTTGTATTTTTTTTCTTTTGAGAATTGTGGATTCATTGGCCCATTTATCAATTGAAGTCTTTAATATTTAATTTCTGGACTTCAGTATATACTCTAGATAATAATCACCTGTCATTTGCATAGTTGGCAATGTTTTCTCATTCTTTAAGTTATCTCTTCACTAACAAATGTATCCAGTGCTGCACAGAAAATTTTAATATCGTGCAATCCCACTTGTCAAATCTTGCAGTCATTTTCTCAGCTACTAGAATCCTTTTATTGAAGCTCTTACTGATACCAACAACTTCAACTGTTTACTCCTAGCAGTTTCAGAGTTCCAGAACTTACACTAAGTCTCTGAATTATTTTGGATTCTTATATAGACTGATGTATTATGTCTGACCAGCCACTTTCCTCAAAACTATTTAGCTTAAGAGTTTTGTTTTTTTTTTTTTTTTCCTTTCTTCAGAGTTTTTAGTATCTTTGTTAAAAATCAACTGGCTGTACTTAAGTAGGTATGCTTCTGATTTCTCTATTCTATGCTGCTGGTCTACCTGTCTGTACTTGTACCACATCACATGTTTTTTGTTGTTGTTGTTGTTACCATGGCTTTAGAGTACAATATGAAATCAGTTATCATGGTATCTCCAACTTTGTTCATTCTGCTCAAGATTGTTTTGGCTATTACAGTAAATTTTTCTCTTTATTGATATTCTACATTTGAGGACATATTCTTATTCTTAGTTCCTTGTAAGTTTTGCCCATGGTGTGATTTAACTGAATAAGCATATTTAAGCACTTTAGTAACACTTTATACTGTGCTTCTTCATAGATATCATTTCCTTTGTTTTTATGAATGAGCTCTGCTTTCTTTCTTTGCATACACTTTGCAAACTAAACATTTTAACATAATGTGTCAACCTTAGAGATCAGAATCTCTTCTTGGTGTTGTTTTTGTTATGGGATACTTTTATCTTATTTAGTAATTTCAATAAACTATTTTTTAAAGTCTGTAGTATTTGTCTTGCATAGCAGCCAATGAGTTCTGTATTTTGCTAAGTTAGTGGTCATCTTAAGTTCTGATAGTTACTTTTGAAAACCTGGAAATGGAGAAGTGTGGAAAGGGAGAAAAACAATAAAAAGAAAAAGAAATCAAAAGATTGTTCCAATCTTTTCAGAACAGTTAAATGCTCTGAGGCCTTTCTTGTCCTTATGTTCAACTATTGGTATCTATATGTCCTTGATTCTTCAGCACATGCAAGGTCCTCATTATGCAGCTCAAGCTGACAAAGAACTTAACATTCCTACCTCAGCCTTCTGAGTGCCAGGCTGACAGTATACATTACCACACACAACTTAGCTTTAATGAGTCTTAAAAATATCTTTGTTGCCTCTTAGTTATATGTATAACTTTATACAGATTAAATTACAGTGCTGCCCAACTAAAAATTTTTCATAATAGAAACACTGTGAAATAGAATCTCATGTAGGCTATTGAGAACTTGAAACCTAGTCAGAGTAACAGGGACACTGAACATGTCCTATAAGTTGTAAAAATGTGCATTTAAATAACCTTTTGTGGTTTGCAGGAACACTAGTAGACAATTGTGGTTCATCTCCACATAGTCACTAAAGTGTTTTTCTTATATTTCAGATCTAGAAAACATCTGATTATTCTTCCATTCTTTGCAACACAAAGTCTAACACTCTCTCTACATAGTACTCTTATAATAATTATTAAAATTCCCATTAAATAAGGATAGTAGCAGGGGTTAGTTGGTAAAAGGTGAACTAACCAAAACTAAGGATAAATGAAAAACCCTTCTAAAATCTGTATTTTTTAAAAGGAGGAGTTTAGCAGTTATTATTCTTGGTAGACAATGCTTCCCCCACAAAACATGGGTTATTAATTGAAAATCTCAGTGCTAGACATAGCATAGCTCCCTACAAATTATTGGTCAAAGAATCCCCAAAGGTTGCCAAAACAACAAAGACTATTGTCATTGCTCTTTTTTAGCCAACTAGAACTAGATAGTAAGACCCTACTGGTAAAGACACAACATACTCTGGATATAGAACAGAGAAAGCAAGCTGAAACTGACCTGAAAATTCTCATAGCATCACAGAGATGGGGGAGGGAGCCATCAATGGTATTACCCAGTGGTGAACTTTGAATGTGAAAATACTGACCTGCCAAGTAAAATGTGCCCTCAGGGACAATAGAAGTGCAAAGATTATGGGGGTAATCCATCTGCTTTTCTGATTGGACTTGAATCCTGCTCCACAAGAGAGATTTCAATTCTAGAACTGTAAACTAGTCAAAATTTCATGGCTCTTTAAGACATATACCTAGGAGGGAAACTATTACTATTATCTTGTTAAATGAACCTGTTGTCAAACGCCTTCTAAATATTTATTTTTACATGCACCAAGATTAGTTCTGCCTTCAACCCTGGTCAGAGAGAAGCTTCTCTCTGCAATGGTTAGTTAATGTGGAGACTTAGAGCTGGTTAAGAATAAGTAAGTGAGTGCTGAGTATTTAGCCCTAAATAAGACATCTCTATCAGCTTCTCCACAACAAGGCCCAGGGAACATGGAAAGGTGAGAAGAAAGAATGTGAGAGCTGTAGCATAGGAGAAATGCTATGAAATGCTGTCTTCTGAAGATGACATGGGCATTGCACTAGGAAATCACTGTAGCTATAATTACCTAAACAAGTCCTGCACAGAATCAAGCCTACACAATGACTCATCATCCCAGAATGCAGCATTAAATGGCTTCGATGGAAGTGCATGGGGATGAGTGGTCAAGGGTGGATATGCTCAAGTTTATAAATATAAAACTGTCAAAGAATAAATGACAGATATCTATTTCTGAAAGTTGATCAATATTGTCTGAACAGAATCATGACTTCCTCTATAATCAAATGAACAGTCACTCTAAGTTCCATCACAGAACTTAGATCCAAAAATGAATAGAGGTAGAGGCAGGGATACAAGGCTAAGCACTGGGCTGAGTTCCTGATCCAGCTGAGAGTTGGGGAGGAGAGTCTATACGAGCAAGGGGATAGGGATTATGAGGACAATTCTCACAGTGATAGCTGGCTGGACTTCTGGGGAGCTCACTGAATCAAAAGCAGCCACTGGGAAACCATAGGAAAAGGAACTAGGCCCTCTAAGGATAGGCATCTGTCCACTGACATGGGCAATATGTGGAGCCTCAAAGGGAGGGATCAGACTGTATTTCTGTGCACAGACTGGCACTTTGGAGCCCATTCCCTCCAGAGGACACCTAACCCAGTCTTGATATTAGGATGAAGACATCAGACTTGACTGGAGTGGATGCTGAACTGATCCACCTTGGGATTTCTTGCCCTTATGGGGGAGAGGATAAGGGATGGGGAGGAGGGAGGCTGAAGGCTGACCAAGAGGGGTTGGAAGGGGGAGCAAGGGGATACATGAATAAAAAAGACTATTTTATAAGTAAATAAACAAATAAAAGAAAATAATGACTGGTCTTAATGTTTTCTATGTTTTACTAATTAAATATATATTAACAAGCACTTTCTAAATATATTATTTTCATTCTTAGAGAGCTCTTTTGGGATCTATCTTCTGAAGAAAATAGATAATGACCTTAAAGCACTCAGTATCAGTCTCCTTCTACTGATATTGTCAAGAACTTCATACTATAATACTAAAGAACATTTTGTTATAGTTTTCTGTTTCAAAACTTATTTTGTACTTTACTTATATCCTGCAATGTGTTGTTTCAGCCTCTTTTGAAAGTTCAAACCATCTATCTTCTATCTAATGTGGTAGTTTGGCAATTGGACAAGTTCCTCAAAGTCAATACATTAAAAGACTTTCTTAAAAAAAAAAATCTTTAAACAAAATGGGCCCTTTAATGATGTTAGGAAGTGCAAAAGTTAAATACACAATAGAATTTTCTTTAATTGAGCAGTCTGGTAAATGATTCTTAAGAGTGCACTACTTGGTAAGAACTTATATGAATCTATTGAGAAAAACAATTATCTCATGCATCTTTTTTATAAGAGCCCTATGAGATAACTGCTCGATAGCTAAACCACACCTCCAAAAAGGGACAGTATGTGAAAGCATGCTAAACATTTTTTAAAAAAGCACTATCATTTCCAATTTTAAATTAGGTAATATAAATTTCAGATTGTTCAACTAGCATGCTTTTTAAGGGGTAAATATTCAAGATCAAAACTTGAACTCATCTGTTTGATTTCAGGACTAATTTTTCTAACTACTATCATTAATTAATTCTTGTTTTTAAATTGAGCAAACAGAGAGCCTATTCTAAACCTGACATAGTGCTTACATATAGAAGACCTTAATGACTGAGTACTTTGTCTCGGAGATTAACACAAATAGTTAATGAGATTTAGCTGTAAATGGCTTATACAATTGTGTATTATTCATTCAGCTTTTATGAAAATGAGACCAATGTGGGGAAATAAGTTACATCAAATATTTACTCAAAACAGCCAGTCTAGAATGTTACCATTATGAGAAGAAGTTTATTTATGTCATGTTTCTTACATTATAGTATGTTATAATTGTATAATATATATAAAGAATTAGTATTTTATAATCATATAATGTGTATAGTATATACAGAAATTATAGTATATTAGAGTAAGGCAGTCTGAATTCCAAAGAGTTAGCATTATTTATGAGACTTAAGCAAGCTGTCTCTACCTACTTATCTATGTCATCTATAGAAGGATGTAGGTAAAACTGAAAATACTACATTGGGAAAGTGCTTGTTAAATACATGTATTTAGGAGAAGTGTTTCATGTCTATAATCCTGGCATATGAGAGGCTCCACAAACTGCCCATGCCATTTGACTGTCATCTACATTCGGAGGGTTAAGATTCATTCCATAAAGTTTCCTCAGCTGTCATTTCAGAGTTTGTGAACTACCAATAGCATGGGTCAACCTACTCTGTGGGTCTCCTCATCATGATCCTGATCTCTCTGCTCATACAATCTCTCCTTCCTCTCTTCAGCTGAGCCAATAGCTTTGATCCAATGTTTAGTTATGGATCTGTGCATTTGTGTCCATCGGTTGCTGGATGAAGGCCCCTAGGTATTTTTTATGTTTTATGTTTCATTTTTAAAAGTAAATTTGACTGAAAGGAAAGTAATGTCTATATGAGAAATATGGAGAGCACTTTACTAGGATATCTCATCTAGGTTAGCACTGTAGTTCTATTTCTGTCCTATCATGCTTCTTGATCTATAATTGATAAGATGATACTTACTTTGTGCATTGTTTCATATAGGCATAAAGAAATTTGCACCTTTTTCCATTGATAAGGCATACTATTATACTATTTTGTGTGTGTGTGTGTGTGTGTGTGTGTGTGTGTGTGTGTGTGACCTCTCTGTCTGTTTTTCTATATATCTCAGAGTGTGAACATGCAGGTTCTGCACATGTTTGTGGGGGGTGTACGTACATATGTGTGTGAGAGCTAGGGACAGCTTTGGGTATTGTCCCTCAGGAGACTTCTGCCTTATTTATCAAGACAGATTCTCTCACTGACCCACATGTCACCAAATTGATTTGGTTGGCTGGCCAGTTATCATTCCCAGGGATCTGCCTCTCTCCAATTCTTTAGCTTTGGGGTTACTAGAATGTGCTACTATGCCCAGATTTATTTTATATGAATTCTTGGGATTATTCATGTCTTTGCTTGCAAGGTAAATTACTTTACTGATTTAGCTATCTCTCTGCCCTAATATTCTTAAGCTATTTCAAAAATGCTTAATATAAAAATTAATCTTGACAAACTCATATACTTATTTTTGACTATGTGTATTACTTAATGAAATGATAATACCAAAAATGGCATTCAGATTCTTTTTCTGAGATGCATAAGCATCTGTATTTTCATTCATTAGTTTTGATAGTCAACAAAAAGTAACAGGGATTTTATGAGAAGGATGTAGAAGTTTTGTTTTGGAAATTAAAGCTAAAGTCATGGCATTTATGACCAGAAGCCTATAAGATGCAACTGGAAGGAATTGCACACACAAGAAATTAAGAATGTGCTTGTCTTAAGCATACTGGCTAAATAAAAGAACATCCAAGATTATCACTTGGAGGTCTGAAGCATAGGCTGGAGTACTATAAACTGAGAGAAAATGGAAAATAATAATAAAATTCAAGAAAGAAGCAAATAGGAACAAAAAGGATTTGGCAATGCATGACATCAAAAAAGTATCATTTGTCCTGGTTGGCCTAAGAACATTCTAAACACTGTGGAACTAAGTCAAACTTTATCCTAGTCACTTTCTGTCAAACACAAGGTGACAAATTTGTCTCATTTACTGTTTTCTAGAATGTGTTATTCATATTTGAAATGTGCCTTTGTGGAATAAAGTTTATTTCTGATGTAGTATATTTTACCTGCCTCGGTTTGTGGCATTTCTGTTTCTTTGAGCGTGTGTTCGTCATTATTGTCTTTTAGAAAGTCTGCAAGCAGTTATCCAGGGAAAGAAAATAACAGCAACAAAAACTTCTCTATATTATTTTCTAGGATAAAAAATACAGACATTTTATACTAATCCAGATTTTTTCCCTTACTGTATTTTGTGTTAAAAATAATCAGAGATTATATACAGTAGACATTATGCATATCCCTTAATCTGAAGTCATAAAAAGAAAAGTTGCTGATGCTAGTCATAAAGTGAGCCATAAGAAATTTTAAAAATACTTTTTATTGATTTTTTCCAGAGTTCCTCCATTATAGTATGGTAGAAAATTCATTAATCTTGAAAAGATGACATTTCCTACATGGTAACAAAAAATATGAATTTAGATCTGTCTGCTAATAACACCTCAGTAGGTAGATTTGCTGCAAATCTAATCTTTAAACATCTGTAAGAAACTCCCGTCTCCTCTTTCAGAGGGAGCAATTTTAAGAAAAGCAGCTAATATTTATTTACAGTTATTAAGCGTTAATAAGAGCCAATCACTACAGCTTGTGTTATATGGGGTCAAATGGTCCTACTGAATTTGTGCATCCAATCTTATAAAACTCTCTTACTGCAGAAATGCTTGATGGTGTAGTGGAATTTATAATAATAAGATTTTGGTTTGTTTGGTTTGTGATTTAAATTTGTAGATTGGGGCTGGAGAAATGGCTCAGAAGTTAAGAGCACTCACTGTTCTTCCAGAGGTCCTGAGTTCAATTCCCAGCAACCACACAGAGGCTCACAGCCATCTATAATGACAACTGGTACCCTTTTCTGTATACTGTATACATAATAAATAAATCTTTAAAAAAATAAAATGCACTTTCCCCCTAAAATTACAGTTTTATCTATCTGTAAATAATTACATATTAATACACTTCAGACAATTGATTTTTGGGGGGTTAGAAATTATATTTATTTATTATATAGTAGTTTTTCTTTAATTAGGTTTTTAAACTACTAGTTCGATTGAACTGGATTCTTAAACTTACAAAATATTAAAGGAACAATTGTGGGTTATGTTTAGTGTTAAAATTAATTAATTATTTAGCAGCTAGAGAGATGTTTCAGAAATTAAGAGAAATTACTGCTCTTGAAGAGGACCAGAGTTTGTCTCCCAGCACCTACATGGTGACTCTTAACCACCTGCAATGTCAGTTCTAAGGGATCTAGCACTCTCTTCTGGCTTCCCTAAACACCACATGCACGTGTTAGTGATGTACATGCAGTGAAAATACTCATAAACATAAATATAATTTATTCTGTATCATATTTCATGAGTTGTAGTTTCTAAATTTTCAAAGCCTGGAATAACATGATATTTTAAAAAAATAATTTAATAGAAAAATTTGAGAAAGTATTTCATGCATTCCAAGTTCAGTTAACTACAATATATTCTGTGGTATTTAATTTTTATACTAAGGTTTTAAATATTAGTGTCTAAACATTAAACCATCAAAGTCTTTTTTTTTTAAAGGTGGGGTTTTCTGTAGGTCTCTCAAGCTAGTCTTGAACTTCCTATGCTTCTAAGAATATCTTTAACTTCCCCATCCTTTAAAACTTCAAAATATTTAACAAATGTAAAATGATAGAAAAGGGATATGACTATTACTTACTATATATACAAAATTGCCCCCCAAAAATATAAACATAAAACCCAGGGAACTGAGACATACTACCATAATAAGGCAAAAACTATAAACTCACAGATGAAACAGGTATTCTGGCTTGGTGACAAATGTCAATTTGCTGTTCCATCTCACTGCGTACTTAGGATGAGCTGAAAAATAATTATGCAATCTAGGTGTGTTGTACATGTGTGAAATCCTAGCATTTCAGAGACTGAAACAGGAGAATCTTGAGTTACAACATGTTGAGAGTAAAGCCAGACTGAATTTCAAATTAGAACCCACCACAAAAGAAAAAAATCTACACTGAGAAAGAAGAAGAGTTCATTTTTTTCTGGCTACTTTTTTAATGGTCTAAAATAACTGAGTAAAAAAATTAACATAAGGCATATTCAATATGGTTTGGTTCATATGTGGCTGGTGTTCACTTACAACAGAAAAAACTCGGAAGTGAAGAAGGTGCACCATGATGCTAGCAAGTGGACAAGAAATAAAACCGTCTTCCAGTAATTGCCACAGTAGGCATCACACAAGCCATATAGAGCTGTTGGCCAAAGAAGAAAGGCTCAAAACTTAAAAAGCAGAGCCAACACAGGACTAACAAAAGAAAGGGCCATTTTATACCTAAATACTTGCCTACATACTTGCACACTGAAATTAACTATATTTTACATTACTGACATAGCACTAAAAATTAGATGTCACTTCTGAATATCAATTTATTTCCCACTAGTTACACCATATAAGTTTTAAAGCAAAACTTTTTGTTTAAAATTAAAATAGAGAAAATTATATAAATTTTGATATTTTATTATGTAGTAGATCACTTCTGCAACCTGGAGAAATAAACAAAAATAGCAGTGAAAATGTGAGCTGTTTTCATTAGAGTAAAATATCTTACCATGAAAATTTGAGAAACAACTATCCTAGGACTACACAGGATAGAAGTTTATTACTTTTGGCCAGTTTGTTACTAGAAAAATAAGCACAATGTAATCTTTGAAATGTTAAAAATAATAAATAAAAGTCAGTATATCCAGGTTAACCTCAGAAAGGAGCCACCATATTAACATATCACTATTATTTTATTTGAAGTGCTTAACATGAATTTGATCAGTAGTAACAGTATTGTGATATTTCATTTGCTCACATCAGTCAATAATGCCATTATTGTTAGTGTTCTATAATATATAGTAGAGAAAATGTGTTCAAGTAACATCCTGTCTAATTTATCTGAAACTATGACAGAGAAGGCAGCAAATGTTATCTAACCCAAGAACTCTACAAAGACAAACTAACTGAATGGGAGTAAAGATGAGGTTGTTGGTAAATAGCTAGAGATATATTGTTATAAAAGCTCTTTGAGCTGTGGAAAAAATCTACATGATTATGTACATTTAAAGATCTACTTTTAGTATTCCTAATTATTCTATAGCACTTAGGTACATATATCAATATGTAACTTAATGCAAATAAAAAGACAGGTTATTAGAAGTAGCATAATACTTTGAGTTTGACAAGAGAACAAAATTTAAATATCTTAGTTCAAAAAAGGAAATTCGGCTGTAACACAAATATACTCTGCTTTCACAGGCTTAAAAATAACTCCAGAAAGCAAGAACATATGTGGGACTTAAATGTTTGCATACTTAAGTTTACATGGTTGCAAATTTTTCCCATTTAACACTGCAAGTCTTCTATGAGAATGAAATAAAATGTGTATAAATTCCCTACAACTGACTTGACTACAACACAAAAGGTACTACAAAACACTACCTCTTCTTCATTTTTCAGGTATTCTGCACAGCCTCTGACATATCTTATCATGAAAAATAGGCCCTTAAAAATTGATGCAACTTTCATTAAACTATAAGCAAATTTCCAAAATAGCATAAAGATGTATCCTATCATTATTAGAAAATGACTACAAAACACAACAAGCCGGAGACACTTTGGTCAATTATTTAAAATGAAGAAGTTTAAGTTTAGGACTTAAAACTTTTAATTCTGACATTAAAATAACATAAAAGCTTAAATCCATTGACTCTATTTCCAACTTAAGCACACTGCTAACAAAAACTTTAAATATATATCATAATGCTTACAAATACACAAATTACAATTTTCTGTAAGAGATAAATGTAATAAACGTGTAGAGCTCCCATAAAAACAGCATCAGCACTCCTCAGCAATGCCTGTGAACATGTTCTTTGTCACTTTCAGAATAGAATGTCAAAAACCCAAGAGAAAATATAAGGGAAAACTGATATGCCTACTCTGCCATTCCAGAAATGTCAAACCATGTAAAGAAGAAACAAATGCTGCTTGTTATTATAAGCACAAATACATTTAAAATTCAAGTTCACAGCAAAATAAATAACATAAAGAAGATAAAGCAGATGAGCAAACAAGTCTACCTGACTAGTAAATTTACTCTCATTATTATTTTATTAAATGTCCCATCTAGTTCTAGAATTTGATAATTTCAAAAAATAGTGGCAAATGATTCAATATTAAATGTACACTTTTATAATAGATACAAAAGCACAGAATTATCTGCTAAAATAACTCACCAAAGAGATATATATTTAATTACAAGATGAGACATTTGCTTTGTAAATGCAGATCCAAATAAGCAAGGTGGCTGAGAAGAAATGTTCTGCAACCACACAGCTTGCTTTCTCAGGTCCATAGTTTCTCTCTGTTGAGGTTAATAACTATACTTGCCTTTCATGTGACTTTCGATATTAAAATTTAAAACTCAGGTATCAACAAGAAGGGTCAGATGGTAAAAACCACATACGAGCCTGATGACCTGAGTTCAGTCCTCGGAACCCACATTAAAAGGCAACACAGTAACGCCAGCACTCACATAGCAAGATGGAAGGTGAAAACCAAAGAAATCACCTGGAAGCTCCTGGGCCATCTAGTCTGGAGTACACTGTATGACAGAAACAACATGAGAAATGGTGCCTCAGAAACATGGTGAAAGAAGGAAAATATGAAAGTTGTCTTCTGACTTCCATATGTACACTATTGTACCATATGCCTGGTGGCAAGTGTGTGTGTGTGTGTGTGTGTGTGTGTGTGTGTGTGTATGTGTGTGTGTGTGTGAGACACACACAATAGAAAAATTTTAAACATGTCTTTTCAAATAGCTCCACATGAATAAGTGTCAATGTATGTTTTCTAATTACAGTCATTGTTATTATTAGCACTTGAAATTTTCTGACAGCTATACAACATAATAAAATCATCAAGAAAGGTAGAAGCTTCAATAAAGAATTATCATTCAAAAAAACAGGAACCATTTACTGAGGATTCTAACAAAATAGAAGAAGGAACTTTAGTACACAATTTGAAAAAGAAACTATATCTTTCACTCTTGCAAAAAAAAAAAAAAAAAAAAGGCATTCAGAATCAATCTTCCAGTTAACTGATGAATGATAGACTCCAATTTAAGAGATGGCAGCAAGAATAGATGCATCCCAAGTTCAGTAGTCCTCTAGAGAATACAAAAACCCTCTCTTGAATTCCTTTTCTCCTCCACCAGTAATCATTCAGTTCTCTGTGTCATTCCCCTTAACAGCTAAATTTCTTGGAAGAATACTTTCCTCCTCCTCCTCCCAGTCACTTTTCTGTCTGCTTTGATCTGATTTCTATTCCAGCCACTCTGTCGAGGTAACGTTTTAAAGGACAAAAACAGTTTTCACCTTGCCAAATCCAATAGCAATTACAGACCACCTTTGTAGCAGCTTTTCAACATTATCCAACTTAGCTGCACCCTCAAAACCTTCTCTTCCTCAGTTTCAGTGCTCTCGCCTAGTTCCCCTCTTTTCAAGTCCTCTTCCTAGGATTTACAGTGTGGTGCTGTCCCAAGACTTACATCTGAGTCCTCTTTTGTGCTCTATACACATTCTCCCTTGGCAAGTTTATCTATTCATACGGTTTTAAGTTTCATCTCTATGCTATTGACTATCAAATTCACATGACTGAAATGCTCTTTTGTGTTACAGACATATATTCATATAGCAAATACTTATTACCGACTCATTGTGGTACTGGGCTTTATTCCAGACTCCTGAGCAGAAATCCCAGCCTCCTGAGCAGAAATAAGATTAAAAAAAAAAATGTTTGCATCCAAGAGGGGAGAGAAAAATAATAAATGCACAGTAAAAAGTATATTTTTAAAAATGGATTTGGGAAATATAAAATGATAGGCAGGTATAGAAAAAGGCTTGTACATGGATGGAAACCGATGTAAAGACCCACAGTCAAACATTATGCAGAGCCCAGGGAACCCCACTGAAGAGAAAGGAGTGATTGTAAGAGCTAGGCATCAAAGACATCATGAACTGACCAGCTCAGCTATCACTCAGGCCCACAACTGGGCCTTGGGTTGATCCACTCTAACATCTACCCTATTTAGGACCTGATGGAGCTTATGAAGGGACTAGTCCTGTAGAACAATAACCAAAGGAGGCCATATGATATCTCAGAGGAGGCCAGGGAGGATCCAGTGATGATGGTGTACCAGAGGCCTTGAACCAGACCAGTGTGACATTTGCTAGTAAAGCTGATAAGGACAAAAGGGTGCACTATATGACACAAGAAGCCCCCAGTCCCACAAGAACAAATGAAGAGGTGTTAGAGGAACAGGAAAGAGAAGAAGTAAAGAGGTTTGTTTTTGTTGCTTGCTTGCTTACTTACTTTGTTTTCTTTGAGGGAGGGCACTGCAGGGTTGAGGAGAGGATATGAGGAGACCAAAAATGAAACAGAATTGAAGCGTATAATGTGAAACTCCTAAAGAATCAATTAGAGAGAGAGAGAGAGAGAGAGAGAGAGAGAGAGAGAGAGAGAGAGAGAGAGAGAACCAAAAAATCAACTAGCCTGGGCTCATAGGGCTCAAGAGACTGAACTGACAACCAGGGAGCGAGCCTGCATGGGACTGATCTCAGCCTTCTACATAAATGTTACAGTTGTGTAGCTTAATCTTTTTATGGGATCCTAACAGTGAGAGCAGAGCAGTCTCTGACTCCTTTACTGGCTTCTGGGACCCTCATACTAGATCACCTTGCCCAGACTTTATACAAGGGGAAATGCTTAGTCTTATGCAACTTGATATGCCACATTTTGTTGATATTCATGGTAGGCCTGCCCTTTTCTAAATAATAACAGAGGTGGAGCCTGGGAAGAGGGAAGGGAGAGGAAACTGTGTTTGGGGTGTAAAATAAATAAGTTTAAATTAAAAAAGAGAGGGGGAAAATGCTTGTATACAAAAGAAGCACAAGAAAAACCTGTCACATAATGTCACATTTGGACTGATACTATTTGAGGAGGAATCAAGTAATATGACAATATGAAGAACATTCCAAATGAAGAAACAGAAAATGCAGCTGGCCTAAAATAAAAAATAATACTGATACTGGAAGGAACAGCAGAGAGTTCTGACCAGTGAATGAAAGAGCACTCCATCTCCTGGGGGTGGGGGGGAATTTGAACAAAGGGATACATGGATTAAAAAATGAGACTTCATACATAATAAAAAAAGAAAAAGAAAAAACAAAAAGCTCACATTTAAAAACATAATAGAATTTATATTTGGCAAGTATGATATGCCAAATGTCAAAGTTTTCAGTGAGGCTTTTACAAAGTGTCCATGTTACTCTAAAAGTGAGGGAAGAGAGGCCCTCCTGGAACAAACTGGAACCATTCCTGTCTTCATCTGCAGTTTCCTGTTGCCTCTTTGTCCAGACTTCACTGCTGGTAAAATTTTTCAAAAATCTTCCTGCTTCTGGACTAAACTTTTCTCAGATATTCAAGGTTACATACGTGAGATTCTCAATATCGCTGAAGACCTGGACACCCTCATGACTATGGCCTCCATGTTAATGATGTCAATTATTAATAATATAATAAAAAAAAGCAAAATCATGGTTTCTAAGTCACAGGAAAATAAAAAGAAAGAAAGAGCACACCATTCCAATATGAAGTCATGAAAGTGGCCTGAGCTTTGTAAGAGCACTGTAGGTATTTAGAGCTTACAGGAAACTGGAGGAGTTAATCAAGTTGTGAACTGGTAAGATTTAATTTTCAAAGGATCCCTCTGGCTGTCATGTGTGACCAGATTACAACAAGATGGTATTGCTAGTAAAGGGAAGAGACAGTTCCAGTTGCCTAGCAAGAAAAAATGGTGGCATGGACTAAAGTGACAGGACCAATAATCAGAGTAATCAGATTGGTACATATGTTAAAAGTAGACAAATTGATGTTATGGTTTGTAGTGTTCACAGCAAAGTGCACTTGAACAATACTAGCACAACTGCATGAGGGTACTCACGCACTCTCTGACTAGACTGAGGTCATCTCCACAGAAAGGAATCTCTGCCTGTACCTTGAATGTAATTAAAAAAAAAAAAAATCCATGGCTGAAAAGGTCATAGCCCTCAAGAAGAATTTATTGCTGATTTTGGCTAAATTAACATAGTATCAAATTGCTTTCTAAATATTTATGTTTACACTCACAAATTTTCCTCCCAGCCATAATCAGACAAGCCCTTCTTTCTAGTAAACAGTGTTGAATTTGGAGACCCATGGCTACTCAAGGTGTTGAGAATAAGTGGCAGTGACTGTTCAATTCTAAACAAGAAATGTATGCCGTCTCTCCTACAGTTAAGGAAATACACAGGGGACAAGAAAATAAGAGCCAAAAGATAGAAGAAAGAGAGGCAAAACAATTGTAATCATAAACACATAAACAACTGAGACTGCTTGCACTGGGTCTGCATAAGAAGTTAGAAATGGGTGAGGAAGAGACTCTAAGGAATCTACTCCTCACTACTACACCATTACTAAACTATTACTTATTGTCAGATTCTAAAAGAAGGGGAGTCATTATTGTCTGCCACCGATGAACCCACCGGGATGCATCAAACAGCTCTAAACTTAGAGTCAAAATAATAGCTCCGGTTAAACTCAGTGTATCTAAAAAACAAAAGATGCAAATTCAAATTATATAGAGAAGGGTGAATGATGGAGATGGAAAGGAAGGAAGAGGGTGGAAGCAAATGTAAGAATACATTATCAGTCACTTAGATTATCAGACATCTCTAAAATAGTGTGACTAGAGGAAGTTCTTAGTTTTCCCACAAGGTCTCCTTTCTCTGATAACCTTCCCCCTCTATCACACAATCCACTTCTATTTTCTTTTAGCACTTGTCCCCATCTTGAAGCTATTTACATATTGTCCACTACAGTGCAGCTTTATGTGTGGAACTTGAGTTTCCTAGAAAAGCTACTCCTTTGTTGAAGTTCTGCACACTGATGAACTGACCAGAAATTGATGGCTGAAGAGAAACAGAATGCTGCAGAACAAGAGGCAAAATTATCTTGGACTATCTTTAGCTCCTTAACTCCCATTTACTATCCACCTCTATACCTGACCCAACAATTTCTGACTATTAAGCAAGTAAAGCTTTTGGCAAAAGATGTGCTTGCACCAACCCAAACGCTAAGAATGCTGCTGTATCTAAAACCTACAGAGGAAATTTCCTGGTCTTCTATAATGTGCCTACCTGATATCCCCACTGATATGTTTGGCAAATGCACTGATTTATAACTTTCCTTTGTTCTGTGATTATGAAAGTTTATGCAATCTCTTCCTACATATATCTTGAAACTCAGGGCAATTGAAAGCCAAGTTCCTGGCACCCAGCTGCTCAAATCTTACTCAAAGTAGACTACCTCATATTCCCTTTGTGCCAAGAACTATGTTTTGCACTGACAACTGATGTGAGAATAGTGAAGAATTCTCCTATGGTTCCCTTTGTAGGCAAGTAGCCTTTTCAGCCTGGCCAGTTGGCACACAAGTTGCCTAACTTCAAAAGCCCTTTTTCTGAACCCCTATCATAAAGCATTCTTATTATGAACATTTCTACCAACAACGTAGAGTTTACAAACCAATATATTAGTATTTCTCAACATTTAAACCTGGATGCTTCAAAGTTCAGAAAGTACTAACTAGTGAGTGATCTTTACTGCCAAACTTGCCCTCTTCCTGATGTTCTGTCTTAATTCACATCCAGATTGACAAGCCAAAATTATTTTTCTCATCCTTGACAGAGCCTTTTTTGCTATCCTTCTCTTTGGTATTCAGTCTCTCGCACCACAACTCCTACCTCCCTCAAGATTATGCTTCCTAGAACTGTTTTCATCATATCCTACTCCTGCTGTCTGAAGGTATTTTTCTTTGCCATCTTAACTAGAGAAATCCTGCTTACACAATAGTTCGGACTCTGGTTTAAATTCTATCCATTATATCTTTCTGGTTACTTTATACTAAAGTTTCTCTTTTTTTGTTTTGTTTAATTTTTTTGAATAAAGTCTCATTTTTTATCCATGTATCCCCTTGTTCAAACTTATTTTTAAAAAGCAATTTGTGTGTGAGAGACAGAAATCTGTCTATGTATAAAACTGTATACATATGAATCTATTTTGTGAATTTATATATTTATAGCTGCTTATATCATGACCTTTCACCCTAAACCCTTCAATATGTGTTATCTATCTATTCATCTATCATCCTTCCATCCATATGAACCATAGCTTGTAAGTCATTCTAATAAATCGCCTATATATATGGAGATTCCTTCTATAAGTTCTGTTACTCTAGAAAACCTTGACTAAAACACAGTCCAAGTCCAATGTTGTACTAATCCAATAACATCATTATAGTATGCTTTTAAAGCACCCAGTCAAGAAATGGGTATTATACTTAGTGGTTCTCTTCAGTCCCTTTTAAACTCAAAATATTAAAAAAAAAAAAAAAAAAAAAAAAGCTTCCACTAACTTAGAACATGGACATTTCTTAATAATTAAGTTCCCAGGTATAGCTCAGTGGTGAAAAAGGAAACTTAGAATACAAAAAGAGTCTACACTCAATCCTCAGCCCAACCAAAAGAGAAAAAGTGGTTGTGTGTCTGTGTGTGTCGGTATGTCTATGTGTCTGTATCTCTTTGTGTTAAAAATCCATGCTTGTAATCTCATAATCCAAGCATTCATTAAATTGAAGTAAGAAGGTCATAAACTGGAAGTTAGTCTGACTACATAATGAGTTCAAAAACAGACTGGACTAAATCATGAGACCCTTTCTTGGAACAGCAAAACTTAGACAGGGTTTGACTGTATAGCTCCATCTGGCCTTACACTCAATGTGTGACAGAGACTGGCCTTCAACTCCTGACTTCTGGGATTTGCCAAAAAGAAGGCACTCTTTTAGAGAATTTCTAGATATGAGAAATCATGTTTCATACTGATTCTCTGGAAGTCACTCAAGTAACACACTTCCATATTAAATATAGTGTCTAATCCAAAAGTAAAACTGATTTACCTATATGGCAGAAACTAACACTAGAGAGATAATGAGTTTTTAACAAGGCACAAAAATGAAAATATTACATATTAAAACAGACTAAAATTGAAACAACTAACTACTGGTTTCCACAAAGCAACCCTCAGGTAATAAACACTACCCTAAAGACTTTAAATGTTTTAACTTATATAACCATCATAATGTAAATATTATTTTTATCTTCAAATTACAGGTGAATAAACAAAGGTTAAGTGACTAGCTCAATTTCACCAGCTAAAAAGTGTAGCCAAGGTTCCACTCAGGCAGTCTGGCTCCAAGCAATGGAACATCAAGATAAGAACCATAAACAATGTGAAGCGTGTTTTGTTTTGTTTTACTCATACCAGTTGCATGGATTATAGAAATTTGAAAAAAAAAAAAAAAAAACTGGCTCCTTGAGACCTGCCTTGCTCCTAAAGTGCTGCTGTGCTAGGCAATAGTTGAGATGTATCCAGGATAATGTATCTAAAGTAATTAGCATGGAATGTGGCCAAAGCATTCAATATAAGCCATGACAATCATCATCATAGAAGCTATTTTTTAACAAACCAACCAGAAGTATATCATTGAACAAGCTAGAAAATAAGCAGGGGAAAAAATGATGTGAATCTGAAAAGTATACTTTTAG
This sequence comes from Sigmodon hispidus, assembly GCA_004025045.1. NCBI lineage: Eukaryota > Metazoa > Chordata > Mammalia > Rodentia > Cricetidae > Sigmodon > Sigmodon hispidus. The sequence goes on along the minus strand of PVIH01004723.1, from coordinate 86,892 downwards.
TGAAAATTAAACAGCATATGAAAATCCTAAGTCCATATTATACATATAGACATCTAAAATGTTATTTTGACAGTTAGTTAAAATAATAAAGGTTGGTTTGAAATTTCAGTATTCATACATTTAGAGTGTTTAATTTTATATTCTATATTTTAGGAATGATATAAATTGCAAAAATAACTTCTAAAATATTTTTAATCCATTCCACCAAAAAATTTAATTATTGATATTACCACTATAATTTATCTAGGCATTCTACCATTAAAACTAAAATGGCAATTTTTATTTTTCAGTCTTACTGTAGAAGTTCACAGTAGAACAGTGTTCCTGCCAGCTACAGTTAGGAAAAGGTCATGGGTGTTTTTGCTTTATTTTGTTTTTACTTATTTGTTGCATATGTGTATGGATATGGGTTAGTGTGTTGTGGCATATGTATATAGGTCAGAGAAAAACTTGTAGGAGTGGGTTCTCTTCTTCTGCCTCATGGATTCTGGAAATCAAAAGGCCCAGGAGTTTGGTAGTCAGCACCTATTCACTGAGCCATCTTGCTTTTCATATTTTTAAAACAATTAGAGAGAAGACTAACTGAGGTAAGAATAGATTAAGATATCAGGCAAAAGAACTATACAAAAGTTAACTAAAAGTTATATAACAACTGAAACATTAGAAAAATTGTCAAAACCTGATGACAAAGTATAACAGTAATAGAATTCATTAACAGATGTTGCCCTTCAACTGATAGTACAAGTGGACAAAATACTCAACCATACAATTGCATATAGTATACCCAACAATGAAGAATTTAAATCATTTTTCAATAAGCATGGAATATATTCACAAATTAGCCAAATGTTTGTGCATAAATAAAGCCTCAAGAATTTTCAAATTATGTAGAGCATGTTCTGTGACTTCAACAGCATTAACTCATACATAAAGAAATATAACTTAAAATCCTTCTGATAGTTAGAAACTAAACAACCTTAATAATCTACAAAAGAAGGAATCAGAATTCAAGAAATCATGTTGATCTTAATGAGAACAAAGACATAACATATTAAAACTGGATCAATAAAGTTACTGTGCTTTTGTGGCAGATAAAGAAGCCAAGTATAATAATATTTGTTAAGAAATTTTGATACCATACTCCTGATGTAAACTAACCTTACTTGTGACTTCCTATAAATTTGATGAAACTAGGGCTGGAGAGATGGCTCATCAGTAAAAAGCACTGATGCTCTTCCAGAGGACTCAGATTCCATTCTATGTACCTCCATTGCAGTTCACATTCATCTACAACTCCAGCTTTGGGATCTAATGCCCTCTTTTGGCATTTAAGAACACCAAGCATTCACATAATACACAAATATACATGCAGATTAAACATCCATACACATGAAATAATAAAAATAATTATAAAACATTTTGATACAATTATGAATGTTATGTCATAAGGAGGATTCCCAGACTAACATAATGTCCTGTTCCTGTATCCACTACCCTCTGACAACATATGCCTCTGTGAGCTCTGCTAATAAACACCTACCAAAATGCCATTTTGGAACAGAGCTCATCAGTACTCTCTGGAGGCCATCCTACCAGATGGACAAAAAGCATGCTCCTCACCATAGAAAGCACAAGTTTTGCTACCTGTTACACCATGGTGACATTACAATCAAAAAAAAAAAAATGCGCTGTTACCATCATCAAGACGAAAAGTACCATGGAGTTTGTAGAATGGGATCCCACTGATTTACAGGTTGGCATTAGTTACCAGGCTCCCAGTGTAGTAACTGGTAAAGACCAGACCAAAACAAAGCAAATATATGCAAGCTGGAGAACACACAGCCGTTTCTGGGTCCTGAACCTTCATCTGGACCATAAGCATTATCTAGTTTATGCCAGGGTGGCTGACATATAGGTAAAGAGACAGATGAAGAAGACCTTCTAAGGCATATGGCTTTCAATAGGTATACTTTTCTGATTTCCTTAAATGCCAAGCTCACCACATTTAATATGCAGATGTATTCTCCAGTGAATACAAGAAAAATCAATCCCCAGCCCTTCAAAAGAATGACTACTCATCATTCAAAGCCTACACAAATATCATCTTGTAAAAACATCCTTCAGAACATACTAAAAGGGTCATTCAAAAAAAAAAAAGACCTTTCATACAGATACCCTATAGTAAAGATTACACACATGCACAGTTACATTGAATCTTTCTTAAATTGTAGCTCTGATCTTGTTTTATAAAGCACAAATGTATACATTATGCTACTTAGGCAAGAACATAAGACTTTTAATCCAATAATACCTTTCCTAAAATCAAACTTGTTGAAATAAAATTTCTATCCATTTAAAATGTGTGGTTTGATGAGTTTTGTATATGTAGTATTTGAGATTGAAACCAGGACTTCATCTATGGCAGGGAAGTACTGGACCAATGAGCTTTATCCACAGTCCTCTTTCTAATTTTTATTTTGAGACAGGGTCTCATTACATTTCCCAAGCTAGTTTTCAACTTGTAATCATCCACCTCTGTTTACTGAATAACTAGGATGACAAGGCCTCTTCACCAGGCCCAGACAGTTTGATAATTTTTGACAAATGTTATTGTTGTGTAACCACTACCACAATTAAAGTGTGTTTCCATTACCAACAAAACCTCTGAACTTGATTCTACCTACCAATAGCCTCAAGCAACAATGTGCTTCTTTATACTATAAGTCTTAATTTTCTGTAATCTTACATAAAAGGCATTAGAGAACATATACTTCATTGTCCATGGGTTGTGATTTTTTTGTAGATACTTTTAGATGCACACATGCTGTCAATATCTGTAATTAAATTCCTTTTGGCAGGAGGGATATTACACAATTTATTTATCTGCTTATCTACATTCCTCATATGAGTGGCTCTCCATTCAGGACTATCACAAATAAAACTGCTATAAAAATGTGAGCAAATTTCTACAGTCAGCATAATTCACTTCTCTTGAGCAAAACATCTAGAAGAGGATTCCATTATCATATACTAAATTGCCAAATATTTTTCAAGGAAATGTACCATTTTATATATTCCTACAGGCAGTACTTAAATTTTTATTTTTATTTAGGTCATTTAATTCCTTTTTGTTGAGTTGTAGCAATTATTGATATGTTCTAAATATGTCATTTCTCAGACATCTGTATTCTGAGTATCTGTTCTTGTCATAGGTGGAATTTGCTTTTTCATTTTCTTAATGACAAGTTCTAAAAATCAGATTTTTCTCTTTTCAGGAAATCAGTTTTTTAGTTGTGATTTTGTGGGCTCTATTTTTTCCAGGGTATAATACAGGGTTTTGTTACTGTTCTTCTAAATTCAGGACTATAAAGCACTTTGAGTTTAGATTTGCATATCGTCTGAGGTAAATACTGTTGTTCAATATTTTTCACATACATTACACATTTGATCCAGTAAATTTCTTGAAAGAATTTATTTCTCTTTTGAATAACATTGGCATTTTCTCACACACAAAAAAAACCACACACACACATCTGTGTGTGCGTTTGTGCAAAAATAACAATGTATAGTTAATATCACTTATTGTTTTTAAGGAAATCTCTAAGTAATAAGGCAAACAATATACTTTCATTGTTTCATGCATTTTATGTCCCCTAAAACTATTAAATTAAAATTTTGATTTTCTTAGGAGAAAGACAAAGTGTACTGGGATTATATTAGGATTTTGTTGAAACTAAAGATCAATGTTATCTGTTTCTTAATCTCTGCTTACAATTTAGAATTATCTAGGCACAGTAAAGAAAACTGAGGCCTGCTTCCCCACCCCAAACTAATTATATCAATGCATTTTCATTAATAACCTTGATCCAGAAACTCTGCTATAGCCACTTAAAATGAAGTTAATTCCATCTATTAAAATTAAGGATACCTGAAGTATGTTTTGTCATAACTATCAGTAATATCTAACTGGAAACACCTATTATAGCAATTAATTTCTACTTAAACTTATAATAAGTAAACTTTAGGCTAAATATCAAGGAACTGGGTAATTATGCCAAACTTCAAAAATAGGCACAAATCTGGCTAGGCAGTGGTGGCCCACACCTATAATCCCAGCTCTTGGGAGGCCCAAGGCAGGCAGATCTCTGTAAGTTTGAAGCCAGCCTGGTCTACAGAGTGAATTCCAGAACAGTCAGGGATAAACAGAGAAATACCATTTCAAAAACCAAAAACAAATGTAAAAACAAAAATAGCAGAAAATCTATAAAATTTCAAAATTTTAGGGAATAGCCTAAAATTCTACACTAACATTCAAAAGCGAAAGTTAGAAAGTTTTCAGGACCAATCACATGTCTTCAAGGGATAGTGCTTGCCATTCAAGTCTGATGACCTAAGTTTGATTCCTGTAATCTATGTAAAGTCAGAACAAGAGATCCAACCTCACAGGCCTGTCCTCATAGGCACACATGTGCACACACCATGTTTGAACACACATGCCCAAATGTTTTAAATTTTCAAAAGAAATCTTCAGGCATTTAAAAACAAACAAACAAAAAACAACAACAACAATAGCAAAAAACAACCCTGACCACCAGCAGACACTAACTGAAAGGACTTTTTAAATGTATCTTATGAAGCATCAAACCAGAGAAAAGAAATATGACACAGAAAACACAAGTAGATCCGAAGTGTTAAATCAAGCATTCAAAGAACTACTAATCTCAATTCTAGGCAGCAGAGAAAGAATAACACTTTTTCATAGGTCTAGCATTATTACCTTAACATCAAAAATGAAAGGGGGTAGACATTTTAAAAAGTGAACATAATTGGTCAAGATGTTTATGCAAATAGATATGAAATATTTGCCCACAACTCTGGGTCTGCATCAGAATGCTCATTCCCATGCTGCAACCATCCTCTCAGCCCACCCATATCCTACACATCCTACATCAGGGTCTAGCACAGTGAAACTACTTGATCCTATCTATGAATGTCCTCAACCCCCAGAGTAGCCTCAAATTCCAAGGTTAGACCTGGATATACATCCTGCACACCAACACAGACCCCTGTGTCCAACTGACTTCATTCCACATAAACTACATCCACTTTTAGGCCCAACCTCTGTCCACATCCTGTATTCTGCGCCAAGCTGTTCTGTCTGTTATCAGACAGAGTTAACAAAGTAGTCCACAAAGAATTAACAAAGGTACCTAGGCCACATCACAAAAATACAAACACAAGATCAAGACAGTATATCCCCCACAAATTATTCACTCTCAGGGAAATGTTCACAGTAAGAATTACCTAGATGAACCCCAAGACACATAATTTTAAAAGAAAAAAAGTTGATGAACGAAGTCAAGGAGTTTTTAAAAGGACACAAAGAGTTCAGTGAGCTGACAGAAAATGAAAGAGTCAAAGGGGAGTTAGGCAGAGGTTAGGACGAATTACTGTAAGGTAATTACATAAGCCAAGAAATGGGTAGAGAGCCTGTACTACTTTAAATTAAGTATGTTTGGGGGAAAAAAAACATAAGAAATAGGAAAAATAATCAGGAATTCTATGAAGCAGGAAGATAATAAGGAAGAACCAGGCAGAGGATTGTTAGTTTTCATCTTGTATCTCTTAGGGATGCTTGAGTTTTAAATATGTATCTATAAGAGTTTGATAAAACTCAAATTATAAAAATTAAACATCAATTTTACATTTAAAATTTTTGAATTTTTGAAAATATAAAATAAACAGAAAACAGGTATTTATTGTTCATCTTATGCAACTAAAAAAATGTGCTAAAAGGAAGTACAGTTAAACTTTCTCATTTATACCCGTAGTGGGGCTACAGGATAAATAAATTCACTTAGTTTGCCACTGAAATACACCAAATAAAATCTGTGGGAAGATTAAGTCTTGTATGTGAAGAAAATTAAGCTCAGTTTGTATTATATAACAAATATTAAAAGTATTAATCATCACTTCAGCATAAACAATGAACTGGATGGTCTCAGAAATCAGATGATGAATCTGACTTAACTAAGGAACCCTAAAGAACAAAAATAGTCAATGTAAGTCTAAATCCTTCTACCAGTAATAGACAAGCAGGAACTGACAACTGACCAGTGTACATTTAACCACTTTTAGTTTCAGTTTCATCTCATTTTTCTTTCAACTGACCTTTTGCCCTCTCTGTCAGGTTCCCACAAAATAACTAAACCAAGAAAAATAAAAAAAAAAAAAAAAAAGCAATGACATCCAGACATGCAGAAAAGTAAATGTATTTAGTGTTTGGAAACACTGCTTTCAAACAGCTTCCCATAATTATTGCCAGGATGTTAGAAATGAGAATTTCAAGAAGAACAACTTCAACTGGAATTTTTTATTTTTTTCAGAAAGTGTTTTGAAAAATAATCTCCTAGGGGGCTGGAGAGATGGCTCAGAGGTTAAGAGCACTGACTGTTCTTCCTGAGGACCTGAGCTCGATTCCCAGCACCCACATGGCATCTAACAACTGTCCATAATTCCAAGATCTGACACCTTTACACAGTTATACATGCAGGCAAAACACCAATTCACATAATAAATAAAAAAAATTTTAAAAAGAAAAATTTCCTAAAATATGAAAAAATTGACAAGCCTTTTCTACAGAACTGTTTAAAGCCTGATACTATTTTTTAAGCAAAGAATTATAGAATCCAGCTCATAAGTAACTTAAAATTCAAATCTTTCCTTCTCATAATTATTTCTGATAACTGATGATAGCATCTCATTGTCTCTGTTTCACAGTACTGTCATACTAAAATCAATTGACTTTTTATATCTTGAGATTTTAAAATAATTTATAGAGCAATTGTTTCTAATCCCAATGTACCAATCCTCTAAAACTAAACTTGTCATTTAGTACAAGCAATTACTACCATTAACTACATTTTACACACACACAGAAGCACATAAAACATATATATATATATATATATATATACACACATATATATATACACACACACACACACACACACACACACACAAATCCTTCTCATACCAATCAACCCTGCTAAACATCTGGGTCCACACAATAACCTATCAGACCTATGGAAAAATGAGAGTCATGATCTTTACTACAAGAAATACAAAAATGAGAAAAAAACCTAAAATTCCATTATAAAGTGACCCCACATAATACCTAATCCTTTAGACTAATGGTATCACAATTATTGGGAGATATACAAAGTTACTAACAATTTTTAAAAATATAAATGTTTATTTTTAAGTAGTTAAGGGACGTTACCCTAGTGAAACAGCAATATCACAAACTCTAGAAAACAAATTTATCTTTCTCTAGCTCAAATTCTAAGATTCTAGTATAGAACTTTTTCAATTCAGAAGCATCATCTTTTCTTTTTCTTCTTCTTCTTCTTCTTCTTCTTCTTCTTCTTCTTCTTCTTTATTTTGCAGAAGCATCATCTTTTCTAACATCATTCTCATTGGTTTCCCTAAATAACCATTGATACTTTAAAAATAAAGAGCTATTGCAAAGTGGAAGTCTTTCTACTAAAGTTAACTCAATATGAGACCAACTTACTGAGGCTTTCACACGAAGCAAAGAAGATCATATCACCAGCACAGTATAAACTGTAGTGACTGAGCAGCATGAAGACCTGGCAGAAATTTATACAGGAGCTAAATATTTCTAATAAAATCTAAAGAAAAACATTCAAGTAACTACAGAATAATTCATTAGTAACCAATTGTCTGAAAATTAGATTTTTAAAAATACTCATCAAATAAGGAACAGCTTTTCAAATGTTTTGTGTCACTTAACTAAATGGGAAAATGCTTCCACACAAAACATCGCTGCAACTTGTAGTTTTTCTTCAAAAAGGTGCCCTGGCAATTGAATTTGACTTCATTTTCCATTATAGGAAGACTCGCCTCTTCCCTTACCCATGTCAGTGGAGGATGAGCTGATTCTTTTATCCTATCATACAGAAGAAAAAGTCAAGTTTCAAAATGTCTTAACCTCTACAAATCCAAAGAGGTGTGGCCAAGACTATATGGATTGGGGGGGAGGGTTCCCAAAAATTTCAAGTAACTATCTGTTTCTTACAAAGAAATAAAACTAATTTGTTCAGTCCTGAAATGGGTGGACTCTTTATCTGGCAGAGTCAGCAGAATCACAAAACTTATCTAAGGCACAAACAACCAAGAAACATTCCTCAAAAGGACTCATTTTAGCCTGGCTCAGAGTTTCCAGAGAGGCCTGCTATGTATTCAAAAGAAACCATCTGATATTTCTTAAGACCTACCTAGCCAATTTCTTCTATCTGCACTATGCAACACTGGCTTTGAAATAAAGCAGAATTTGGTTTCGTTTGATTTTGAGACAATCTCCTTATATAAGCTAAAGTGGCTTCAAATCTGATATCTTCTTATCACAGTGTCTCTAGTGTTAGGTCAGCAGGCCTGTGTCTAGTGGTTCTCAACTTCTCTATGCTTCAGTTTCTCTAAGCTTAAATATAAAAAAGAGAACTGTGGTCTATTTAGATAACTACTGCATCAATGTTAAAATGGAAAAGATGATAAAAATTAAAAGTAGCAGAAATCAATCCTGTGTATAGCAACAACAGGGGATGGGGACACTTCTTAAATCACTGCATGAGATGAGTATGATCAAAATACCAGTACCTGACTTAGACATAAAAAAATTACAGATCAAAATATGAGCATAGATAAAAAATTTTCTAAAACATTAATAAAAATGTAAGAAATAGCAATATGTAAAAAACATAACCAACTAAAATTTATTCCAGAAACAAACATTTGATTCAACATTCAAAAGTAAAGTAACTATCACATTAACAAAATACAGAAGTTCTAGGATCATCAATCTCAACACAGAAAAGCACTGGAAGATTTAACACTCAACTGTTCCTTTATTTAAAAAACAACTGTCATTACCCTAAGATGAAAGAAAAAAACCCTTATCTGATCAAATGTATCTAGTTCCAACAACAGTAACACATAAACCACTTACAGCTAACACCAACCTCAATGGTAAGTCAGAGAATATTTTCCTCCGTGAAGGTGAAGAAAGGTTTATTCAACAACATAGCTTCTATTCAAGATTAAAATACAGGTTCTAACCAAGGAAACAGGCAATAAAAAACCACAATGATGAGGTACAAATAAGACAGACTAACAGACAACAAGAATGCATAGAAAACCCAAGGCAATCTACAAATAAAAAGCTATAAAGAATAAGTTCATTTGGTAAAGTTTTTGGTACAAGTCCATAACTCACCTACTGTATTTCTATGTACAAACTAGTGAAATATAAAATTTACAAAACATTCATTATGTAATCACAATAAAGCAAATGCCAACAAATTAAACAGTAAAACGGCAAGTAAAAGAAAAACAAAAAGCTATAAAAGTGCTACAGAGTTTACAGAGTCTAAGGACAGGTACATGATTAACTGCAATTTTCCATAGTCATACCAGTTGACTAATTCAATGATCATAGGTGAGACCATCAGTTTTCTCAACATCAACAGACTTTTTGGGCAATAAGACACTGTCCATTGCTGATTGTTAGTGGAAGTGTTTGATTTGCATATAGACTCCTGTCGATATGTTCCACCTTATTTTGATAGTCTCTCTCTAAACCTGGACCTCACCTATTCTGCCAGGTTTGCTAAGCAGCAAACCCCAGGGATTATTTTATCTGTTTTGTCAGTTCTAGAATTGTGGCCCACTACACTAAAACTTATTTGTTCATTTGCTTGTTTGTTTTTTGTAGGCATTGGGATAGCACTGAGCAATAGGTTTCACTGTAGGACTGTAGGTAGAAGTTTCTGTCCCACAAACCACTCCCAAATAATCACACAAAGGCTTAATATTAATTATAAATGTTCATCCAATAGCTCAGACTTGTTATAACCTAACTCTTACATTTAATTAACCCACATTTCTTATCTATACTTTTGCACGTGGCTTAGTACCTCTTCTCAGTATCTTGTTTGTCTCTGCATCTGCTTGCAACTCCTGACTCTGTCCCTCTTCTTCCCAGTGTCCTTAAGTCTGGTTCTCCTGCCTAACCTTATCCTTTCCAGCTATTTTCAGTCGACTTCTTTATTAAACCAACCACAGCAACAAATCTTTACAATGTACAAAGGGATTACTCCACAGCACATCACTGTGTCCTAATTGTACTATCTGTATGTGTATATAGTACTATTTGTAATATATTGTGTGTCATATTTGATTTTCATTTATTATTCTTGTTTGCTTTCAATTTAAAGGCAACTGGCAGATTCCAGTAGATGGGAAGGCATAGTATTCTACTGTATACTCACTAGTGAGTATATTGGGCACTATCAGATAGTTCCAAACCTAGAGTCACACATATCTAGGTTAAACTTCATAGATCACAAAACAAACAAGATTATTTTTCTTAGTTTTGTAACTAGTATGGAAAAGCTATAGAATTGAGGGTGTTGGGATATATATTGAGTGTTCCTTATGTGCCAGACTATGAAGACAGAGCCATGAGCAACATCAACAAAATCTGCCTTCATTATAGAACTCAAATTCTAATGGGGAGAGAGAAAATAAGCAATGAGCATATACATATGAACATCCACATGGGTGCTACCACACAGTATTTGTTAGAAAAGAAAATAAAAGTAAGATAACAGAGAAAGGTAGAAAGTGGTATTTTAGACTGGGTAGTGAATGCCAAGTAAAACATACAAATATTGCATTTGGTCAGTGTATTTAGAAAAAGGTTTTCTGCAAACCAAAATGTGTTTACTAAGGTAAAAAAAAATCACTTAAAATTTAACTTGCACACCAACTACTTATCTCAGTTTTCTTATCATTAATATTCACTAACACATGACTATAAGTTTGCTGCATAATTTAAATAAAATTTTGTAAGGTTGTGTCTCCACAGCTTTGATGGAATTCTCAATTTACTAACAACTCTAAATAAATGTTAAAGCCTCTGACTGAGGGCATGACTTTACTCTGCATTGTTTTGTGTGTAAGTCTTATATGAACAAAAAAAATGATTTACCCTTCTATTAAATGCCCACCTTACCGTGCATCCCTCCAAATTATAGACTGAAGCTTCTGTTTTCTTTCTCTACTATGAAGGTATTTTTCTCCCAATGGAGCATCCAAACATAGTATACGTACATTAATTTTAGATATATAATTCATAAATAGTTTCATGGGTTCATAGTTGTACAGTCACCACCTAGGTCTGGAAATATCTAAACACATCAAGGAAATTTTTATTTACTCTTTAAGCCATTATTATCTAGACAGTTGACACTACTCTGATTTCTGTGTTTTCCACTTTTTGAATTTCATACAAGTTGAACTGTGTGATATGTCATCTTTTAGATTCATTATTTTCTGAAAATCATGCCTATAAAATTTATCAACATTGTATCACTGGTTTATTTTCGTTCTCTGTAGTATTCTGCGGCACAAACATACCACATGTTATTTATTTACTCTTTAGGAAAATTTGAGGTTTTTTGCGTTTAGAGAGTCAGTAATGAATATTGCTATAATGGATACTCATACAGTTTTTGGTATAAACCACTTTTGTAACTATAAACCATTGTTGTAAAATATTTGTTTTCACTGTAAAGATATTTGTTTACATTCTGCCTAAGGTGCCTTCTGACTGGTTTAATAAAGAGCTAAATGATCATTAGTGGGACAGATAGGTGGGATTTCCAGGCAGAGAGAATAAACTCAAAATGAATCTAGGGAAGGCAGGCAGACTCAAAACAAGTTGGACAAAATAGGATAGAGTAAAACACAGATGGCAGAACACAGATTAATAAAAATATGGATTAATCTAAGTTATAAGAACTAGTTGGAAACAAGCCCAAAGGCCAACCTTTTATGTGGTGATATACTGTGTATCAATAAAGACTGCCTGAAGATCAGAAGGCAGAGGCAGCAGCAGAGTTAGCCCAGAGAGGTCAGGCAATGGTGACACACATCTTTAATCCTAGCACTAAGGAGGCAGAGGCAGAGGTCTCCGGATCTCTGTGAGTTAAGGCCACACTGAGCTACCAGAGATTAAACCAGTCTAAAACAGAAACAGGCAGTGGTGACACACACCTTTAATCCCAGCGCTAGGAAGTGATATGGCTGGGCAGAGAAAGGAAGATAGGAATTTGGTCTTATCTTCCTTCCATTTTGACTCAGGACTCAGAAGCACTCAGTCTAAGGATTCATAAAACAAGATCTCCCCCTTTCCCAAGGTAAAGCAGTGGCTGTGGTTTGTTCCTCTTTCTCTCTGATCTTTCAGCTTTTCCCACATATCTAGCTCTGAGTTTTTATTATAAGACCAATTAGGATTTGTGTGACACTTTCATAATTAACAATAAGCCTCTATGTCATTACTTGGGAGCTTGCTGGTGGGACAGAGAAAGACTCATTACAAACCATGATTTTGTTCTTCTCACAAATTGTGGGAACTGGGCAACAAACAGATCTCTTCAAGGGAAAAGATTACAAATCAAAATTAGGTACAAGGGTAAAACCATTATACACTGAGAAAAAGAATCACAGCATCACAAAAATCCATTAAAAGAAATTTTTATCAATAATCCTTTAAAATACTTCCATTTATTGCTTCTACACTTTGTTGGATTTTATTTCATTATCTTTTATAAGCACTCTTTATATGGTAAGAATATCACAGATTTTTCTATGAAGAAATAGGTTAATTTTTCAAAAACTGAGGAATTTATATTTGAATAAACACAGTTTGGAATTCACAAACTGTTACAGGTTATATGTAAATTTTTAGTACTGCTGTCGAATTTAAGGAAACTCAATTGCTTTTTTTTAATAGCTTTTGGTTATTCTTTTCTTTTTGTTTTTAAATTTAATAATTTCTTCTTTTTCTTTTTTTTATTATGAATAAAGTCACATTTTCTATCCCTATACATCCTTGCTCAAGGTCCCTTATCCCTCCCACCTCCTCCAGTCACTCTCTCTTCTCCACATCACCCCATCCCTTCCCCAGCAAGGGCAGGAGGTCCCAGGCTTAGTTCAGCATCCACTCCTGGCAGACCCAGTTTCCTCACCCAAACATCAAGACTGAGTCAGGTATTCCTCTAGAGAGAGTGGGATCCACGGTGTCAGTCCAGGGTGTTTCTCATTCCAAGCTGTTCAGTAGTTGTGGTTTGCAACTTGGGCATGCTTTGCTTTTTTCTTGTTTGTTTGTTTAGAGTCTACTAATGAGTGAGTACATGCCCTGCTTCTCTTTCTGAGTTTGTGATACCTCACTCAGTAGGATATTCTCCAAATCCATCCATTTGCCTTCAAATTTTGGGATATCATTTTTTCTTACTACTGAGTAGTACTCCATTGTGTAGATGTACCACACTTTGTTAATCCATTCTTTAGTTGAGGGACATCTAGGTTGTTTCCAGGTTCTTGCTATTACAAATAATGCTGCTATGAACATAGTTGAGCTAATGCCTTTGGAGTGTGACTGTGTATCTTTAGGGTATACATCCAGAAGTGGTATTGCTGGATCCTTGGGGAGACTGATTCTCAATTTTCTGAGAAACCGCCATACTGCATTCCAAAGTGGCTGAACAAGCTTACACTCCAACCAACAATAGAGGAGTGTTCCCCTTGCTCTGCATCCTCTCCAACATAGGCTGTCCTCTGTGTCTTTTATCTTAGCCAATCTAACAGGTGTCAGGTGGTATCTCAAAGTTGTTTTGATTTGCATTTCTCTGATGGCTAAAGATGATAAGCACTTTTTCAGGTACCTTTCAGCCATTTGTAATTTCTCTGCTGAGAATTCCCTTTTTAGATCTGAACCCCATTTTTTGACTGGGTTATTCAAGGTTTTGGGCTCTAGATTCTTGAGTTCTTTATATATCTTAGAGATCAGTCCTCTATCACTTGTAGGGTTGGTGAAAATCTTTTCCCATTCTGTAGGCTGTCATTTTGTCCTATTGACAGTGTCCTTAGCTTTACAGAAGCTTCTTAGCTTCAGGAGATCCCACTTATTGATTGTTGGTCTTAGTGTCTGTGCCACTGGTGTTATATTTAGGAAATGGTCACCTGTGCCAATTCGTAGAAGTGTACTTCCCACTTTCTTTTCTATCAAGTTTAAAGTGGCTGGGTTTATATTGTGAGGTCTTTGATCCACTTGGATTTGAGTTTTGTGCAGGGTGACAGGCTCAGATATATTTGCATTTTTCTACACAATTCCATCCAGCTATGCCAACACCATTTGTTAAATATGCTATCTTTTTTCCATTGAATATTTTGGGCCTCTTTGTCAAAGATCAGGTGTTCATAGGTTTTTGGGTTTAGTATTGTTCTTTCAAGGTCCAAAAAATATTGTGTTGGGATTTTGATGGGCAGTGCATTGAATCTGTAGATTGCCTTTGGTAGAATTGCCATTTTTACTATGATGATCCTACTTATCTAGGAACATGGGAGAGCTTTCCATTTTCTGATATCCTCTTCAATTTCTTTCTTCAGTGATTTAAAATTTTTGTCAAATAGGTCTGTTACTTCTTTGGTTATAGTTACTCCAAGGTATTTAATACTATTTGCAGCTATTATGAAGGGTAATGTTCCCCTTATTTCTTTTTCAGCTCTTCTATCTTTAGTGTATAAAAGGGCTACTGATTTCTTTGAGTTAATCTTGTATCCTGCTACATTGCTGAAGGTGTTTATCAGCTGTAGCAGTTCCTTGGAAGAATTTTGTGGGTCACTTATGTATACAATCATATTATCTGCAAATAGAGATAGCTTCACTTCTTCTTTTCCAATTTGTATCCCCTTAATCTCTTTTCATCCTCTTACTGCTTTAGCTAAAACTTCGAGAACTATTTTGGATAGATAAGGGGAGAGAGGACATTCTTGTCTAGTTCCTGATTTTAGTGGGATTGCTTTGAGTTTTTCTCCATTAAATTTGATGTTGGCTGTTGGTTTCTTGTAAATCGCCTTTATTATATTGAGCTTTTTTCCCTGTATTCCTGATCTTTCCAGGGCTTTTATCATAAAGGAGTGTTGGATTTTGTCAAAGGCTTTTTCAGCATCTAAGGATATGATCATGTGGGTTTTTTTCTTCAGTTTGTTTATATGATGGATGACATTTATGGTTTTTCATATGTTGAACTATCCCTGGATTTCAGAGATGAAGCCTACTTGGTCATCTGTGGATGATATTTTTTATATATTGTTGTATACGGTTTGCCAGAATTTTGTTGAGAATTTTAGCATCAATATTCATGAGGGAAATTGGTCTGTAATTCTCCTTGTTCATTTACACAGTATCAAACCTAAAAGCTTTCCCCAGACTAGCTTCTAGCTCTATATATTTCAAACTTTGCCTCTACCACATTATTCCAGTGCCAGGCAGTGAACAATAGCATCGTCATCCTCAGTCTTCTGGCTTTACATCACTGCATCCTAACTATAAACCAGCAAAATGGGTACAAGACTGTCTTCCGATGTCATTCTATAAAACACTCTAAAATCACAAAGATTCAACATACAATAATCAGCTCCAATGGTTTAAAATAATAATGAATTCAAGAGAAACCTTACTCCCAAATCCTGAATTTTTACCTTTCTTCATGCTAGTGACACACAGTTGTGCAAGATAAACTTGCAGAACACAGGGCAGCAGTAGTGAACTAGAACTCCCAATCATCAGAATCACAAATATAAACCACTGCACTGGTGTGTAGAAAATTATTAGCAGTTTGAGGATACTGTTTTATAATTTGTTTGTCTACAAAAATGCCCATCTGTACCTCCTGAATTCATATAGCCATTATTTTTCATCTTGGGTACAATACTGTATAAATTACATAAGATATTCAATCCTTTATCTTAAAATGGGCTTTATTGTTAGATCACTGTATCCAACTGTGGGCTAATGTAGTACTCTAGGCATATTTACAAGGCTTGATGATGACGAGCTATGATGTTTGGTAGGTTATGTTGAATACAGTGCATTTTAACATATTTTCAACTTATGGTGGCTTTGTTGGTCCATAACTCCATAGCAGGTCAAGATGTATGTATACACAGAAATAACAGAAGAAAAGGATAAGTATGTGCCACCTAAAGGAAGTGTATACCCCAAACTCAACTTACCCTCAGCTGGACCTAAACAAATTGTAATGATCACTAACATCATTTTCTTCCTAGTGCCAGCAATCTATAAAGATAAGACCCTAAAGACAACAAAATATTGCAAGGCCAGAACCCATGAAAGAATTTCCACTCTTAAGGTGTATTCTGCTACATGGGAAATAAGTATCCATCTTATTTGAGTCACTGTATGTTTATCTCTTGTTACACCAGACCAGTTTTTATCTAATAAAGCAATGAAAAAAACCTCTGGGTTTTTATTTTTCTAAATCTTTTCGATTTGTTTCACCTCTTACAAAACTTGTTGGCTTTCTATTAGTAGGTTTTTCTTAGGTACATACTGTGTATACTGATTCTCCACATAAAGCATGATGAAGTATGTTTTATTCCATACCAAATTTAAGTCAGTGTAGCTACAGATTTGTGTCATCTGTACTAACTGTAGAAAGCTTTCTGTTCAGGTAATAGTAACTTCTATAAATTTATTTAGTAGGAATTTATTAAATGCTGTTCAAATTTTCTTTCTGTTCCTGTCATAAACTCCATAACCAAAAGCAATTTGAGGAGGAAAGTGTTTATTTCATCTTACACTTCCGAGTAACAGATCTGAAAGAAGACAGGACAAGAATCCAGAGCAAAATCTAAGAAGGACAGTTGCTTACTGGATCTGTGCTAACTCCCTTATGCAGCCTACCTGTTCAAGGTGGCACTGGGCCCTCCCACATCAATCATAATCAAGGTCAAGACATGGCCAAGAGTCAATCTGTTTTGGGTGATCCCTCAGTTGAGGTTCTCCTTCTCAGGTTTTGTCTAGTTGACAATAAAATCTAACCAATACAAACACCAAACTAGTAACTCTGTACTACCCAAAATGCTAATAGTAATATATGCAGAAGAAGGATGAGACTTTTATCCTATGCTTAAGATATCACAAATGACAGCAGTTGCACACCTAATTAAAGTGTCAGTAAAGATATTTTAACAATATTTATAAGTGCTACAAACTATTTTTAAAATAATATTCTATCTAAGTATCAATAAATGGAGACAGAGATACAAAGGAAAAATGACCTGAGATGAATATTCAAGTCATTGTTATCTCGCACTTGAACAACTCAACAGCCTCCTATCTTCCCATTTCCACTATAGCTACTCTCTATCACCAGTCCATAAATAAGCCACAATAGCCTTTCTAAAATATAAATTATATCATAAAACTGTCGCCTCACTTTTCATTAGGACTCAATTATAATGAAATGAAAACACTACAAGACATTCTGAAACTCATTCTTACTACTTCTACCATGTTCTAGACACTGAGATCTTTTCCTAACCCCCAAGTATGCCAAGCTATATGGACTTTTACCTTCCTTAGTCTTCTGTCTGGTTAAGCACTTCCTCCTGCTGTGGCATGACCCTTCTGTAGACTGTGAATATGTATTATTCTCATTGGTTAATAATAAAGCTGTTTGGCATATAGCGAGGCAGGATAAGTTAGGCAGAGCAATCAAACTAAGGACTGGGATGAAGAAGGGTGGAGCTGGGAGAGATTCCAGAGAACTACCCAGGAAGCAAGATGTCAGAGGACCAATAAGCCACAGGCCATGTGGCAATACACAGATTAAATAGAAATTGGGTTAATTTAAAAGGAAGAGCTAGTTAATAATGAGCTTAAGCTATTGGCCAAGCATTTTGTAATTAATATAATTTGGGACCAGGTGGTCAGGACAGAAAAACTCCAGCTCTGTTTACATCCCCCCAGCATGACAGTTCCTGATTAACATTCCTGTACCAATTAAAGCACCACCTCTTTTGAGAGACTTTCCCTGACAGCCACATTTGAAAACAACACACCAGTACCACCACAAGTCAGGGTCTTAGTGTATTCTCTGTTCACTACTATGCTCTGCTTTTTCTATGCATCACAGTATTCAAACAACCTCGACTTATCTCACTGTATTTCCTATTTCTCAGAATTTTTAACACTTTTAGAGAAAAAAATTTACATAAAATAAAACTTGGCACATTTCCATGCACAATAAATATTTTTAAACATGAAATGATAGGCATACCTGTAATTCCAATGGGTAGAGGCAAGAGGACCAGAAATTCAAGATCATTCTTGGCTACATAGTAAGATCAAGACCAGTCTACGCTACATGACTCTACTTCAAAAAACAAGCAAAACAAGGATGTCATTTAAAATGTACTGTTGGGAGACAGTCAGGAATAGTTTATCAGGAAGTACAAAGACAAATGAGAAAAAGAAAATCAAACACCTTCCATAAGCTTTAATTTTCACAAACTTGGAGAATAAAGTAATACACTTTTGTAGTTGAGAGGTTATACCAAGATTTTTGTCAGGGGCTAGAAAAATGACTCGGCAGTTAAGAGCACTGGTTGCCCTTCCAGAAGATCCAGGTTCAATTCTTAGTGCCCAAACATTTCACAACTGTCAGTAACTCCAATTCCATGGAATCTGATATAGTCAAACAGACACACATACATCTTCTGACTTTTGGTAGGTCTACCAAAATAGCAGGCTTCTAATAAACACCTACATAATGCTCCATATGCTTGTAAATAACAAAGTGAACAGCAGCTCAAGGTCATAAACTGTCAAGAAATATCCACAGGCAGAATCCAGCTCCCCAAACTTTTGTTCAGCTATCACAGGCATTCTGACAAAACATGCCTCTGTCAGCTCACTTTTCTTCTCTCCTCTCTTTTCAATCTCTCCTCTCTCAAGATTTATTACCAGGCTAGCCCTGATGGCACTGGAGTCTGAAACTAGCTACACCCCAACAAGTAGGGGACATAACAAATAAAGTTCATCTTCAAAATGACTATTATGGACTCTGATTTTTAAGACACCCTCCAAAATCTCCTCCTCTGTCTCTCTCATTATTTCTCTGACTTTCTATGAGTAAGGACATTGCTCTTTATCACATAATTGAAAATACCTTGAAAATTAAATACAGCTTTCGAAAACTATGACTGAAGGCTGGTACATGGGTTCTTTCTGAAAAGTATATATGGACTAGAAATTATTATCTAGGTTCTAGGCCTCACTCACAATATCTTACAGCATAAATTGAACCTCTTTGGAGTTCAATTTCTCTCTCTTCTATGAAATAAGATTTCAGTTAAACTCTAAATTTCTCCAGTATCACCTACACAAACATTTACACTAAAACTGGCTTTTCGGCTTGTGAAGATTCTCTCTGCTTTAGAAGGGACAGAGAAAACCTGGAGAGTGTTTTAGGGAAATTTGCTGACTTGGTGATAAAAAGGAAAAAGGGGAAGAGCATGAGAGGTGAGCCCCATCACTGGGGAAGTCAGCCTAAGAACAATAAAAACAAACTTCACAGTTTTGCTTGTGGGTGCCTTTCACTCAGTACTTGAAAACATGTTATAGAAATGTTACTATCCTACATAAATAAAATATTCTGCCACATAGCCAACTTTTAATCTTAGATATAGTGACTTCTGAACAGTAGAGATTTGTTCTCCACTTACATATTAAGTACTATCTGTCCAAATATCTTAATCCTATTTATTCCCTAAAGGATATCTCAACTATTAGGAAAGGTGAAAGCAAAGGAAAAAAGTCTACAACAAGCTCACTAACAATAAGCAACCCTCAAGTAGCTAGAACTAATAATATGTACACTGGGAAGGTGATCCACAAATCCTAAAATATAAAATGAGTGCTAAATTCATAATAATAACTTAAAAAATGAAAAGGACTAAAAGCAGGTTATGAAGATCTTTGCAAGCACTGGCCAAGGGCATGAACTTTAGCTTGTGTATAATAAAAAGCCATTAAGTATTTTTTTAAGAGGACAAGGAACCTAGTCAAATCTCTATTCTTGAAAAATGCCAGGGGCTGGAGAGATGGCTCAGCGGTTAAGAGCACCGGCTGCTCTTCCAGAGGACCCGGGTTCGATTCCCAGCACCCACATGGCAGCTAACAACTGTCTGTAGTTCCAGTTCCAGGCAAACACCAAGGCAAATAAGTAAATAAATAAAGTTTTAAAAAAAAAAAAAAAAAAAGAAAAATGCCTGGTAGCAGCTCATATCCAACAGAAACAAGAGGAGAAAAACAGTCACATAGGCTGCTATTACTAACAAATTTTAACATAAAGCTAAAATGCTCATTGAAGTTATGAAATAAATTTCAAAACTATTACAGTATTTTTAAACTTACAGTGCGTTATGCCTTGCAAATTATTTGAAGATATAAATAATCACACTTTAAAATCCCCCCTTTTAAGTTTTCACATTACATATGCACACTTTTTTTTCAAATAAAATTAACACTTTAAATAGTACTTACTAGCATTAATGCCACAGGATTTTAAAATATTTACCTAACCATTTAGAAAGCTCTTGGCATTTTAGGTATAGAAAAATATTTTACACACTAACTTTCTTTTTTCTAAACCTCACATTTAAGTAAAAATAAATGCAACAACAGTGCTGCAAAGCTGACCACTACACTCTAAAATACATAATTAAAATGGACCAGAAATAGTTCAATCTCAGTAGCTTGTTCAATTCCTGTCACAGTTTTCATACAATTGATTTTTTTTTTAAACTTCCTCTTAATTTCAGCCTACTGTTGGCATACCGTAAACTTACTGCTTCTCTTAGCCCTCTAAACAGCATACCAATAATTAGATTTAACCTAAATTCACAGTGTTTTTAAAAGAGGAACTTAACTGAGAACTGATATATACATACATATATATTATAATATTACAAATATAACATATTTTACAATCATGTCATTATTTTCAGCATCGTACCTAATATAGCATCCAAAAAGCCAAATATTACTCTAATTTTATGCTCATGTAAATAAAAGCATTTATGTTGGATTGCGTTTTCAAGTGTTTTTCAAAGATATTAATAAAGACATTTAAATTCTAGAAAATATTTCAATTGTATCACAAGAATAAATTCAATTTAAAAGAAAAAAAGCTCTCTCCAAAAAATAAAGTTTTGCTCATTTTTCCCCAATCACACCTTGAAAATATATATCAGTAACAAGCTTCAATATTAAAATTAAACTTTTTAAAAAATTATTCATTTGTTACTCCATATACTTTTATTTATATACTATTGAAAGCATAAAACCACTGAATGACATTAATGTAAAGCCAGAAGATATCATAGAATTCATCTACTGGCACACAGACGCAGAGAAGCTCACTGACATCTCCAAAGTTAAATAGGAGGGCCAAGATTTGATCATTAAACCTCTGCCTATGAATCCAGATCATCTTCCCTTAAGTCAATTTTCACCTAAATTTTTGTCACTTTCTAAAACAAGAAACAAAATGTTTTTACAATTATCATATACAACACTTAATTAGAAAACCACTTGATCTTCTACTATGTCTTAACTTTCTAACATAAAATACACAAACACACAAATCCTCTATGTTAAACTTTAAGAACAGCATAAATAAAAATTCTCCTATTGTAATCTTTGCTAGGTTAAAAATACCCTTATCTAGAAATGTCCAAACGGCAACATTTCAAAGCACTAAACATTAAGTACCCAAATACAAACCTCTGAACTATTAGCACATGCTCTAAGAGGCTCAAAATGTCTCTACTCAAGAGCAGAATCGGAAGATGGGTTTTCTACTCTAAGAAAATATGCTGTCTTTACAAACACAAATTGCATTTTCTTCTAATACAAATAATTAGTGACATTATCTGGAATAATACTGCACTTGAGGGATGAGAAAAAATGTTGCTCTGATAGCAAAAGAACCAATCACACTAGGAAAAGACTAGATTTTTCCAGTTTACAGAAAGAAAAAAAAACACTTAATTTAATTGTTCATGACTTACCAAATTACAATCAAAATATTTAAACTTATGCTTTCCTAAAAATTCTCTACAAAAATGGTGAAACTATGCTAAAAAAGACTTCCAATGTTATGAATGCAATCTAGTCACATAAAAGTCAAATGTATTCTAATCTATAAAACCAGCCGAGACCTTGCAGATAGACAGTTAATGTTCTAACGAGTTTTCACTCGACAAACGTTTTTCTATACATTGTCTCTTATTGCTGGTAGTAAAGTTAGAAAACAAAAGATGTAACTGGTTTGTTTTTGCTAGCATCTGGCCAAATAACAACAGAGCATAAAGGTGGCTTCCAGTGCCAAACAAAGTGGTACATTCAGGAGCAGAAAACAAGAGGGTCCTCCAGTTCAAGGCCCACCTAGAAGAGCCAGACAAGAATACACAGCAAGACTCTGTCTCCAAAAAGAAAAAGAAAAAAAATCAGGCGCAGCAGAAAAATGTCTCATGAAACACTACTACTACACATACATCAGTGTTTAACAGGCCATAAAATCAATGTAGTGGCTCATAGATTATTTTGAAGAGAACACAAGACACAGAGAGAACAGTGCCTCAAAGGTGTAAGGAACAAGAAACGTTTGTTTCCCATCTACTGGGTCACAGTGTGAAAAATGTCACTAATCAGCAAAATCTGACAGCTAAGGATATACATTTCTTCATACAGTTCCTAAAATTATCCTCTAAGTTGCATAGAACACACCTCCCAGAACTGAAAAATCTGATTAGACCCTAACACTGCCACTTTTTGGCTTTGAATCTTTTCTGTCTGCCTGCATAAATACAAGCCTGTCCAAACTAATGTTAATATCACCCAACCAAACACAGTCCTTGGAAAGGGCCAAACAATAAATGTAAAGTGTATTACTCCGTGAATACAGAGTAGCTATACTTAAAAGATCTTTTGACGTGATATGTGTATTTCCCAACGCTATAGAGATACAAGTTCATTCCCTTGTGAAGATTCTAATTCCTTTATTAAAAAAAAGAAAAAAAGAAAGAGAAAGAAAGAAAAAAAGCCAGCCTATGGGGGTGGGGGAGGAAATGTTTTGGGCATCTTTCCACATATTATTAAGTTTAAAGGTTAACTTGCTAAAAACCTTCTCCTAATTATGCAAGAAATACACAAGCCCAGAGTTAGTCTGTAAAAAACTTTTTAAACTGCATTAGTGTACACTGCTGTCTATTCATCTAAATTAAGTCTCAATTCCTAGGCTCATTTCTGTTCTTTTAATTACAAAAACATCTGCCCTCTCAGTTATCACCATTCATGACGAGCTCTATACTGCTGAAAATCTGCATATCCACTCTCATTCTCCAGGCAGACATCCTCACTTGAGTAGCAAGCAGATAAACGGTGCCAAAATGCCATGTGTAGGAGCCTAGTATGTCTAAAGTGGGAGTAGTCAACCTATTAAAAACCTCAACTCAATCACCTAAGTCTTGAAAACTCTCCACCTGCATAGGTCAGAGAGTTGGGCTATTTCATTTCCATTCCCTGATTATAAGAACCACTGGCTTCTTCTGCTCTTTTAAAAATCCCTTGTATTGGAGGGCAGCCTTTCCAGATCAGTTCCTGCCCCCCTTACTTCCCACCGACAACCAAGGCGCTTCCTTCCACAGCAGCGCTCCTGCACCGCTCCACCCGCGCTCCACTCAGCAGCCCCGGCTCGCCCAAGAACCCCTTACCTGTTCTCTGGAGATACAAGGCAACGAAGGTCTCCTGAACATCTTGCCACTGCCATAGTAACCGGAGGCGCTTTCCCCCAGCGACACGCAGCTGGACCTCCTCCGGGGTCGGATCACAGGCACTTTTTCTTCCGCGGTACTGGCTGAACTTGAGCGCGGGGGAGGAGAGGCTCCCCGGACATGAACCAAGTGGTCCAAGCCTAGGGCCAGCAAGCATCCCGCTGCCCCGACCAGGCACGACAGCAGAGGCCTGAGCGCGGGCGGCAGCGCCCCGAGGCTGGAGAACGACACCCACCACACCAGGCCGGCGAAGAGCAGCACCACGACACCGTGGCGCAGCGTCACGCGGGGAGCCAGAGTCAGCAAACCCACGCAGCTCAGCACCAGACACAACCGGCCCGGGGCAGCCGCTGCTTCCCCGAGCAACCACGACCACCAATGCCACGCCGCCAAGTCGCCCAGGTAGCAGCAGGCGGGGAGAGCCAACAGCCACCAGGAACCCGAGGCGCTTCGGCCGGGGCTCGGCTGCTGTGCGCGCGTCAGGAAGCAGGTGAGGAAGAAGAAGGCACAGGCGATGCTGAAGAGCGGGCTGAGGCTGAGCGAGCAGGCGCTCAGCAGCGTCCGGAGCCCCGCAGCCACAGCCGCCCAGCGTTCGGGCCCCGAGCCCAGCAGCGCGGCCAGGACAAAGGCGAGCAAGGCGGCGAGCGAGAGGCGTGCCCGGGCGCCGAGCGAGGCCGCCGGCGGCTCCACGTTGCAGAAGCGCCAGAGGTGGAAGAAGAAGCCGCGCGGAGGGTCCTGGCGCAGCGGGCTCACGCAGCTCTTCACGTAGCCATTGCGCAGGCTCTCGGGGGGCGAGGCGGCCGCAGTCGCCGGGGACCTCATGGCTGGCGCGTCCTCCTTCCTCATGGCCCCCCCAGGGCCGCTGATAGCCGCTCACCCTCCGCGATCCGGGCGCCTCGAGCTTGGCAGAGCTGAACGGTCAGGGCTGCGCCCGCCGCCGCCACCACCCCCGATCCCCAGCGCGCCGACTGAGGGGCGGCGGCGTCCGCCTCATGCTGGCTGAGGAGAAGTGGCTGTGTCCCCGGGGCCGCCGCGAACGCCTCTTCTTCTGTTTCTCCTCCTCCTCAGACCCAGCTCGGGACGGCCGACCGTGGCGTCGCCTCCACGCTCCCGCGCGCTGCAGCAGCGGTTACCTCACGGCTGCAGCCCGGTCCGTTGGGCGCGCGATCCGGCGCTCCTCCTCCTCCTCCCCTGCCCCCCGCCCTCCCCCGCGGCTGCCCCTGCCGGGTGCGCGCCCCGCCGGCGGCCCCGCGCGCTCCCGTGACTCGGCCGGTCGCCACACGGGCCGCAGCCGCCCCTGTCAGGATGCGCATCCGGGAACCCACGGGTGAGCGCGCGGCGCGGCTGGTCGCTCCTATGAGGTCCCCCCGCTTCGCGTCAGGCTGAGAGACTTGGACCCCTAGGGTAGCGTGCTCGGGCACTTGGAACACCTACACCCTGACTGCCACACATGGCAGATGGGAGGGACCCCAAGCAGTCCCAGGCGGTAAGTCCCACACAGCCCTGCAAGACTCAGTCAGGTCACTGCAAGGTCTTGGGGAGATGGACCCCCAAGGGCAGTGCCTGATGGGCATAACAAGGTGAGAGGGGGTTCATGATGTGCCTGCCGACTGCCTGAATCCGGTGGTGATGCCCAGGGGGAGGGTCAGCCATCACCAGGGCCTGGATGAAGAACTGTTACTTCTGGACTGTTGGATTCCTGCAGCGGGCCTGACGTCCCTTCAGTGGCTCAAGAGGGGAGATCCCCTGGAGTGTACTTTGACAACATGCGTGTCTTTCTGAAGAACCCTTGTCAGTGAGGTGAAGAACTAATAATCCAGTCCTGTGCTTGGCATCCTTGCCACAAATGTGCTGCACCACAGCATAGACTTGCTGTCCCAAAAGTTCTTTCCAAGAAAGAGACTTTTTATGTGCAACAGTGTGTTCTGAGGGAGAGGAGGGAAGGGACACTCATAGTCCTAAACCCACTCATCAATTTGAATGGGCTGACATTGAAAGAAGCCAAATAAGATGCTTTCTGTGAAGGACTGGTGGAACTGGCAAAATAAGGAAAGACGAAAGTGGGAAAGAACAACATTATGAAAGACCGAGTTTAAAGAGGTAGGGGGGGAGAAAAGAACTTTGCTGATCCAAAGGGTCTACCCTGGAATCCAACCAGGTGTAACTGCCTTAGCGAGTGAACTGTTTGCTTCCACCAAAACGCTCCTTTCAACCTCTTGACAGGCCTACTTTTCTCAAAAAGCTAATTCCACATTTTTGCAGGGAGATGAGAAATCTTACTGTGTGGTAAACTCCACAAACAGGCCTATTTTTCACCAATTAATCTCATCCCACAACCATAACCTAAAGCAGGCCATTTTCATATATGGTCATAGTGCACATGCATGGTAGAAATCACTGAGGAATTAACACGAGAATTTGACAAATGTGGGGAAAGATCAGAATTTCCTTGACTTTTTTATGTAAAAGGAAAAATATTTAATAGAGTATTCTAAGAATTACTCCAATGTCCTAAATAATAAAAATCACTGGGTCTTTTTTCTGCTAGACAAATGGAAGTAGGGGCTCATTTTAACTAACCTCAACAAATATGTTTTAAATCCTGTACTTAGAAATTATCTCTCTCGAGTGACTGGGAGGGGCGTGAGGGGGAAGGGAATTTAAACAAGTGGATACATGGATAAAAAATGAGACTTTAGTCATAATTTAAAAAAATCATTTCTCTCACACACATGTGAGCACACAATCAATTGAAGATGAAATAAGAAACCTGGCCAATTATTTAGATAGAGCTTGTATAAAAGGGCATGACCAAACACAGATCAACATTACTAAAATACCTATTTTAGGTAATTTTTTAAAAAATAATAAATTATAGGGGCTGGAGAGATGGCTCAGAGGTTAAGAGCACTGACTGTTCTTCCAGAGGTCCTGAGTTCAATTCCCAGCAAACACATGGTGGCTCATAACCATCTATGATGACATCTGGTACCCTCTTCTGTATACTGTATACATAATAAATAAAAAAATCTTAAAAAATAATAAATTATGAAAAAGGTATAGATTAAAGTTATTATACTTTTATTTTTAAATATGAGTTTGTCATCTGAGATAGAGTAGACATGGTAATGAGAACAGTAATGGATTAGATGCTGTTTCTTGAGTTGGGTTCCAACTAGCTATTCATGCCCTGATGGCAAGCAAGTCATGACAAAAGAAAACAACAAAAAACAAACAAAAAACCCTGATTATTTTACATTGTAAAACGAAGGAAATTAACTTCAATGACTTTTAAAGTTTTCTGGTTTTAAAAAGCTATAATGTCTGTATTACAAAACCATGAAGGTATCTTTAGGATTCACCTTTCAAATTGATACAACCAACCTTTGAATTACTTGTGCCACCCAAATTTTCAGTATTGTTAAATGAAAATGAAGGTGTCTGTACAAAGGTCTGTGGCCTGGAAATAAAATTCAAAGCCGCTTTCACAAAACTTTTATTTTACCATTCTCTAAACATCTTTTAGCTGCTGTCAAGATCTCTGTAGTTCTAAAGCCCCAACTTTCTCAATAACAATGGATGAAGCACATCCCTCTGTACAACAACCCAGTACTGAGAACTCTGAAATAAAATGTAAGGATTGTGACAAGACCATCACAAGTTTACTTAACAAAAAGAATGAGCTAGTTATGTTTATAATAGTTTCCTTCTCTATTTATAGTCTTTGTCAAAGACTGCTAGGCTGCATTTCTTAAAGGGCAAATTAATTATCCTTTTGCAAACTTAAACAACTAATAGATTTTCTTAGTACTCATGTTGAGGTTCAAGAATCTGTGACCATTATCGTTACAGAAGACCTAATGAGCTGTCTCTAACCCAGCCTTATTTCATCTGAGTTGGACTTGATCCCTGTCTCTCTACTTTCTAGTGTACATCTTCACTTTCCAGTTTGTTGATCTGTAACATGGAATCCTGATGCATACCACTCATCTTCTAAGTCATTCTGGAGCAATGCGACCCCTATATATTATACTTTTCTAATAATACCCAGAGTTGCCATGTGTGTACAAATGGTAAGAAATTTGTTCTATGTCCTTAAAGGTATACTTACTCCAATAAACCACTAATTTATCCACTAACTCTGGGGGAACCGTGTCCTGATCTTTCTATTCTCAGGTCTAGAACTGGCCCTAAAGACTAGTTTACTGCCTAAGGGCACTTTTACCATTGATAGATGTTACCCGCCTACAACTTGTGTTTCCTTACAAGTACCATTTGAGACATTCCAGCACTAAGGGTCTGCATCTAATGAAATCTTGGGTGCTACCCACTGATGCATCAAAAAAAAATTGTTCTTAGTGAGGTTTCATGTTTGGTCTCAACCATTTTTCCTTTTACTCTATCTTCTAGTAACTAATTCCCTATCCTTTCCCTTTCAAATGTTGTTTCTGATAGGATCATTTTTTAACCTTAAAACCCAGGAGAAAGACAGTCCATTTCTAAAACAATATTCCCAGAAATTGCTTTCCAAAATCAAATTGTTTTTAATGAATCTTGGTTGCTGCAACTACAGTGACTATTATAATTACAATTATGGAATGTAAGTAGAAAAGAAAAGGACAGAAAATTTAATAAGATCTGGGAATATCATCTTTATTGTCAGACAAAAGTCACATAATCAGAGAGGTCCTCAGGCTCTGACAATAAGAGAAGCCAGACATGGTGTTACAAGACTGTTATCTCAACACTCAGGAAGCTAAGGCAAGAGAATCATGAGTTCAAGGGCAACTTGGGCTATCAGACATTCTAACTCAAAACGCTAAAAGAAGGGAAGAGAAAGGGGAAAGGGAAGAAATGAATAAACAGAAGACACAAGGATAAAAGGATGGTGGTAGAGAAACTATGAAATATTTACTGAAAGGCCTTGGAAAGAGAATACTTACTAATTCTTTGAAAGATTTTTAATACTGTTCCCATTCTATGTTACCACATTCAACCATGATTTTCAAACATTTTTTTTAGAAAAAAATGCAATGCAAATGATAGGCTGCTTTTTATTTTGTTTTGGTGATTGTTTGTTCCTTGACACAGGGTCTCTCTACTGAGCCTAGGTTGTTCTGGAACTTGCCATGAAGACCAGGCTGGCCTTAAACTCAAAGAGATCCGATACTTGCCTCTGCCTGCTGAGTGCTGGGATTAAAGGTATGTGTCACCATGCCCAGCCTTAGACTGCTCTTTTTCTAAATAAAAATATTCAGACCACTCAATAAGTCTCTAGCATTTCCTTATTCTTAGCTAAATCAATTTGTGGAAGCCTTGGTTGGGGAAAAAAAGTACCAGAAAAGAGAATGTTAAATGAATTGAACTTGGAAAAATGAAAAAAAAAAAAAAAAACATGAACATTCTTTCTAAACATAACTTCACAGAATTCAGTAAAATACAGCCCAAATTTCTTAGGAAAAAAGTAGAAATTTTAAGTAGCAAAGAAAACTTCAGAAATAAGTAAATTAACCAGTGTCACTGAGGTTTCAAATTTCTAATATTAATATTTTCCCTTAAGTTACATGTGAACCTTATAAGATTTTTGAAAAAGTGGGAGAATCAACATTTACAAACTTAGACTTAAAAATAAAAACAAACTAACTTTTCTACAGTATAAAAGATCATTCTATTTTGAAAATGCAAGCAACTCTGTTGCCCAAAGGTTAACAATATCTTTTCTTCTAATACCCTTCTCAGAATGGAGCCTGCCTTTGACTTATTCCTTTGTTTTTTAATGTGTCTGTGTATGTGATATCCATATGTGTATGCATGTGTGAGGGTATACAGTGGGTAGGGGCACATATGTATACATGCGGAAGCACAAGATTTACCACCTTATTCATCAAGGCACAATCTCTAGCTGAACCCAGAACTCACCAGTTCTAGTTTCCTAGCCAGCTTGCTCTAGGGATGCCATCTCCAGCTTCCTAGTGCTAAAATTACAGGTGGGATAGCAGGCCTACTAGACATTTAAATGGTTAGTTAAGATCTAAATTTTGGTCCTCATATAGCAAGCACTTTATGTCCCCAGCAGATTACTTTTAATTCAGTAATTATCTATTTGCAGAATTCTTATTGCACTGTTAAAAAAAATAGAATATAAACAGTTCTTCAAAGCTTCCTTAAAGCTGTCTCTAGGAAATAAGGAGTATGCACATAAACCATTAAAAAAAAAGTACAAAATACACATAAAAATTTGACTTCATCCCAGTGGTGGTGGAATAGATGTTTGGTCCCAAGCACTTAGGAGGCAGAGGCAGGCAGATCTCTATGAGTTTGAGGCCAGCCTGGTCTACAGAGTGAGTTCCAGGAAAATAGGACTACACAGAGAAACCCTGTCTTTAAAAAAACAAAGCAAAACAAAAAACTTGGCTTAATAACTGAGTTTGATGGGGTGCATGATGTAAAATCACCAAATAATAAATAAAAATATTTTAAAAAGAAAAAAGTATTTTTGTCAGAATATCCCTACTTTGTATCTGTCTATCTCAGGTTGTCTCACTGTCTCTCCTTCCGTATGATAGTTCTCTAGGTCTCGCCATACTGATAGTTCTCTAGTTCTCTCCATGCTTTTCTTTCATCTCTGTACATTAAGTCCCTCACTTTCACTTCCTCTGCAACAACCTTCCCCACATCCTTACTATCCCATCCTTAACAGATGCATTCATTATTAAGTGTCTGGTCCCTGATAACAATGATACTATAATGATAATGATCCATAGTCCAGTAGAACATAAAAGAGTAGAAATAACTACTAGAAATCAGAATAACAGAATCTTTGATGGAGAGCTGAGCTAGGATCTTTGCACTCAGGAAGGCCAAAGCAAAAGCACTGACCTGGACTGTTGTGGGGAGAGTATGTGAGGAGTAAGGGTCTAGGCAGTTGAAGGAAGTCCTGTCTGGGCCAGTATTGAAAGGCAAATAGAAGTTACCTAAGTAAAGTAGGGAGAAATGAGAATCTGGGCAAGGGAAGTAAGCAAGTACAAAATTCTGTACTAATTTAGCCCTAGTATTTTTTGCTAACTCCAAGCACCCTTTGCCTACAAAGTATATGGTGCCCCCTTCAACAGTATATATTAGGTATCGGGAACTAGAGGTGATGCAATGAACTGAAATTATTATTACTATTTGTTAAATATTTGTGTTGTTGCTATATATATTTACCTGGATATCTCTAAAGTATACTCTTCAAGTATGAAAATTTTCTTATTCAGATTAGCTCATTCTCCTGACCAACATAGTCTTCATCCTATTACTAGTGATCAGACATTTTATGTTTTTCAGAGCAATTTTGCAGGTCAGACTTTCAGTTATATGTTCTATGATATTTTGCTTCATCAAAGAATTTTAATAGAAATCCCTTAAATTATTTAACAGAAAACAAGATTCCATATTTTTATAAATATTTATATCTTTTTCAAAAAGTGAAGAAATGCACACTTCTTATGTTTACCATTTAAATTATTATAGTATAAACTATAACAAGAAATATGGGTGACTTTTAAAATTTAATTAAAACAGTAACACCTATATTATTTTACTCTGAAAGACTATATCCTATGACTTTAAAAGTTTCCCTGTTTACTTTCTAATTTTCAGAACAACAATTATTTCTATGCCAAAAATTCACCACTTTGAGTTTTAAAATTACAATAACTGGTAAATGTCTTAAATCTCTAACCATTAAACTGAAATTTCCTGGATTTTGTTGTTGTTTTACACCTAAAAGCTCAGCTTTGAACAATAAACAGCAATGCAGACTCTTTCCAAGTTTTCCTGTTCCCTCCTTAGACAAGCAGTAGTTTCTTCAACTGTGGCTGTACCAGTAGATCTGAAGGATCACAGCCACGATGGTGGCAGCCTACCGTTGACACTGAACTTGTGGTTAATTGTGGAGTTCTGCCACAAAACCACCTCACTACCACAAGCTGGATACTTGCCCAGGAAAGTGAGTGACAAACTGCCAGGCAAAGCAATCTACATGAGGCAGCAAGAGCAAAATGCCTTTTGCACCAGAGAGCAGTCACTTCTGATTCTAAACTTGGGAGTCAGCTTGTTCAGCTAAACCTATTTAAAATTTATTCATGCTGTTTTTACAAGAGCTCAAGAGAATTCATCTGATGTATTAACTAGCATCATCAATAAATGTGAACTATTGTTTTATAGATTTAATGGAGTAGGATTGAAAATAAAATTATAGTTGTATTACTCTGAACTGCTACATGGTCATTGTAAATAGAAGGAAAATAATGTATTTGTATGTGGGTAACTAAGTTGTATGAAGCAGCATAGAAGCTCTGGGGATTTATTGGAAAAGGAAAGCAGCATGATGTGAATAAAGAATCTTCACTGTCAGTCTACTCTAGTTACCACTTTGTAGCTCCATAACCTTGGAGCTTATTGGTGTCTCATGTTACCTACCTCAGCTATAAAAGGCCTTATGCCTAGCTCTTGGAGTTTTTATTATGAATTAAATCAAATGACATGTTTAAAATAGATAACAATAAATGGGTTGTGTGTGTGTGTGTGTGTGTGTGTGTGTGTGTGTGTGTTACATCTATCCTGCTTCTTATCTCCCATATCCCTTCAGGACTTCCATAATCCTGTTAATTCTGGAGTTTTTCTGAAGAGATCTGTAGATCTCATCTCTTGTTAAACATTCTCAAGGCATACTTTCAACCTAATTTCATTCTATATCTTGTTTCCCTAAATATAGATAAATTAACAGTTCTCATTTATCACAAAGCAAATGATATAGAGTTTTAGGACCTTGATTACTAAAAATGTAGAATTAATACATTACTTGCCATGGGATAACTATATACTTATTAGTCTTTTGTTGTAAGCCTATGGAAACTTGTACTACAGAAAATATGTTGATTTGGAGCCTATTCATAATTACAAGGAGACAAAAATCTTATATTAACAACCCATTTCTTCTATAATAACATTAAACATTCTGAAGACAAGAAAACATTTGTGTTTTCCAGAAGTTTATTTGTTCATTTTAGCGTGTACCAGGTACTATTTAGACACTAAAGTTACAAATACATTCAAACAAATTTCAGCCACTTCCCTTTAAGAGAAGGGAAAATATGTAAACAAGTGCAGCATAGTGTAAAATGCTCTGAGTTCTTAGCAAGTACAGTGTGGAACAAAGAGGAGTTCTCAGATGAAGAGATGCTAGAAGAATAAATAAAGGCTTCCAAAGTATACAAGAAGAAAGACAAGAATCCAGACAAAGAGCAGACATAGTACAGAACTATGAGCCATTACAAGAAGTTCTAGAACTATAATGAGGTTGGTGTGATTTGGAGTAGAAGGAAGGCTAATGTGGAAAAATATACAAGTTAGAGATGTGAAGATCAAATATGGAAAACCCTTTGGGTCACTGAGAAGTCTGAACAACTTGATTGTATGGATAATAAGGAAGTGTTTAAGGTTCTAAAACTGGAGTAAGGCATAATCCATTATACTTGTGCATTTAAACACCAGTACCAGTCCTGCATAGGGATAGCTTGGAAGAATGTGAGGACAAAGCCAGGAAAACCATTTAAGAAACAATTATAATAAGTCTAACCAAGTCCAAATGATTTCATTGGGCACTATGAAGAAAATTTCCTTGATTTCATATAAGTAACCAGAATTATTTAGAGGCATCAATAGGGATTTTAAAATATTAGAGGTATAGTTGAGAATAAAGACTACAAGTGTAATTTTGAGCAAGTTGAAGACAAAGGGAGATGTTTCTTGCTGTTAGATGAATGTGAAGATTGGGATCTCATTGTATATAGGGAGGGTGGGTAAAACAAAAAAATAAGTATCAGTTTTGTTGTATTTTGTTTAACTGTGAAGAACACCAAATGAATGGATAAAGAACAAAAAACGACTATGGAGGAGGAAAAATGACAGAAAGAGAACTGGACAAGAGAAGTGCTGCAATCAACATAAGAAAGGTTTGAAAAAGAGAGAAAAAGCTAAGGACAGGAAAACACTCACCTGGAACTGTTGCTGTTATGTTCACTTGCATTTCTACAGACCAAAGGCAATTGGCAGTGACTTAAACAATAAATGCCTACTTATGCTGGAGTGAACAACAACAAATGTTTAATTCTAAGCAATTACCCAGGAGATAATGTTTTTAGTTGTCTTGTTACTTTATTAGTTTTGGCCTTACAAGCATAATTTAAATGGCTTAATGAAATAATAGTACATTGATACATTTCTGGATTTTGACTGTATAAAGAGAAAAAGGTTGCTAGGCATGGAGGCACACACTAACTCCTAGCTGCTGATGAGTCTGAAGCAGAAAGTCTACAAGCTTAAGACCAGTCTTTTCAACTGAGGGAGAATCTCTCTCATTTTTTTTTTATTTTTGGAAAAAAGTCTGAGGATGCAACGAAAGAATAGAGGCAAGCAGCCCAAAGTCAGCACTCTACTGTTTAGTCACATCCTCCAACTTTATTCCAAAAGAGTAGAACAACAGTAGAGTGCTGGCTTGGTGTTGCTTGCCTTCAATCCACACCATGAATGAAATTGATAGATTTCTCCAAATGGCATAGTTCCAGTCTTTAATACACTTTTATAGATAAATTATAAATTGGCAATAAAATTTTATTCTCATATTCATATTCTTACAAATGGAAGAAGACAGAGTAGGAGAGTGAGACTACAGTGTTCATAATACAAAATGAATAGAAACCCTCAACAGATCTGAAAGTCTTTTAATTGAACAATTACCAATCCAACTTCAAAGAGTATGGTAAAATGATCCAATTCTTTTTTTTGTTGTTGTTTTGTAACCCTTTGAAGTCAATTATATGTCTCTATTTTTTAAAAGACTCAGATGAGATTGTTTAGTCTTGCTCAATGTTCTTTGCTTAAAATCACTGTATTTTCATTACTCCGGTAATAGCAAACAGCCAACTAGATCTACTAATTAAAAGCAAAATGTAGATTTGTACATTTAGAGAAATTTGTAATGCTTGGTTAGATAATTCAGACAAAACCAAGCGTCTTTTATGTCCT
Organism: Sigmodon hispidus; assembly: GCA_004025045.1. NCBI lineage: Eukaryota > Metazoa > Chordata > Mammalia > Rodentia > Cricetidae > Sigmodon > Sigmodon hispidus. The sequence continues at coordinate 52,032 of PVIH01004723.1, read as the reverse complement.
TTTTCTGCTAAATAACCAGGATTAACTGTAGTGCTTCAGTGTTAACTTAACATCAATCTTCACTCAAATTATGCCTGGACTGTTCCCAGTGACAATTCTCTAGCATGGCTAGATTTGGTAACTATATTAAATATAAGTGCAAACTGAAAAATAACAACAACCCTTACATAAATTCAAGGTTTTAATACTGTATTTGGAGGATGTTTAATCATGTTTGACATTAACATCTACTTTAATATGAACAAGACTTTAAACAAATCAAAAATACTTCATAGGCTTGGCTTACTTTAATCCTTAGCAATCCACTTCTTTTACAGGTGAAAAGGTTTACATCAGATTTCCCCCAATTATAACCTCTCAGATGTTGTCAGTACCAGCAACCCACTCTCTTTAAACAAATACCAGCCAACCAGGAAACCATGAGGTTTTATTGTGCTATAAAAGAGACCAGACATTTCTAAACCTTCATAGGAAAGAATCTGACTAAATCTTTACTAAAAATAGTTTCAAAATAAACGGTGGGCTCCAAGTTTCTCCAACAATCAAAATTCCCTCATCCTTCATCAATCTTGCTCTCAAGTTCTATCTTCTAGAACTGCCTTCTGCCACATATTCATAATAAGAATAAAGTTCACATTTCTGTTTTCTGGGATATAATAGAAATGGAGGGAAGCATTAGCTTTGAATCCCTACATATCTTTACATTTGTCAAAGTTCTGTTTTTAATTCTCCAGCATACTACTGGCCCCTAATTATGACCTTCTTATTATTATTTTTGTTATTATTGTCATAAAAAGCCTCAGTTTCACAAATATAGTATCACTATAATAAATTAAATGCCACTTGCTTATTACACACTTGAGCAGAGCATGGACAGGCATATCTGATGGCTGAGCGTTTACTTATTGTGCTTACTTACTTGTGTAATGAACAAGCAACACACACAACATCTTCCCAAAATTTCGAGGTAATGCACACTAACATAAATGCTTTCAAAGAAATAACCTGAATTGCATTAAATACTGCTTTAATAGTAACTGTAACACTACAACAAATAACATAGATTATTCTCTCGGGGGAGATTCAGATTTTGAAACTGAACAGCAAAAATCAATCTTAGGATCAGAATCACATCAAGACCTGCAGCTTTTGGAGATCTGTGTGGTGCATTAGCCAAAGCACAGGTGGGACACACCCTCAAAACCTGTCACCAGTCTGGGTAGTGACTGCGCTAAGACATGACTTGTAGAATTATAAAGCCACTTAGGGAATTGGCCCAAGGAATGGACAGAACAAATGACAATGTATCAGGTAAGAAAGAGACTTTGTCTTAGGCTGACCAACTGCCTATTATTTAAATGGCTTTGAATTTTAAAAAGTGAAATGCTTCCTTGTATTTTCTTGGAAACAAATCAAAAGATTACAGAGTCCTACACAATTGGGAGACATGAAGTGGAGGCTGAGTGACAAGAGGTCGCTCCAGGTGTGGCATCATGGCTCTGGCAGCAGATACAAGAGAATAAGGCTCTGGAGAGGAGGTAGGGCCATCATCCAGTGATAGATGAAGTTCCACCTGGGTGCGGGATCTTTAATTCTATGGTTTATCTTCCACTGCTCACACCTCTGTCTTCATAGATGGTAATTTCAATAACTCAGAGTCCGCTCTCAATGGGGTCTGTTAGGAAGAGGCCTTGGGGTGCATATATCTTCTAATTCTGTTCTTGAATGTATTTGGAGACTTTCTTCAGGACTTTTTCATAATGAATTTCCATGTATAAGAAGATGGTATATGCTGTTAAACAAGCTAAACAGCCTTCAAGATATGACTGGCCCTCAAGCTTCTCAGCTTCTGCATAAAGGTTATTGAGAGGTCGAACTGTTTCTTCAAACTGCTGTCTGTCAATACTGTGATCCCAGTATATGGGATACCAGAGCCCCACTTACTAATTCTTACAATACACAGATAATAATGATAATATTCCTCTTACTTATGAGGAAACATTTAATGGGCTTGACACAGCCAATTCCTGGGCACACTTAATAATGCATGTTATGGGACTAAATTGTTACTCCACAATTGTTGTAGCCCTAACTCCCAATGTGACTCTATTTTGTAAGTGGGCTTTTTAAATAGGTAAAGGTTAAATGAATTTATAAGGGTAGGGCCCTAATCTGGCATGACTGACTGACATCTTTATAAGAGAAAGAGGCACTAGGGATGCCCACACCCAGAGAAAAGGACTTGTGAGGACATCATAAAAAGGCAGCAGCCATATAGCTAGATGGTGGTGTGTAGAAAAATGCAAATAGATCTAAGCCCTGCACAAAACTCAAATCCAAGTGGATCAAAGACCTCAACATAAACTCAACCACACTGAACTTGATAGAAAAGAATGTGGGAAATACCTTCCAACACATTGGCACAGGTGACCACTTCCTAAATATAACACCAGTAGCACAGACACTAAGAACAACAATCAAGAAAGGAAGAAAGAAAGAGAGAGAGAAAGAAAGAAAGAAAGAAAGAAAGAAAGAAAGAAAGAAAGAAAGAAAGACAATCAATAAGTGGGACCTCTTGAAACTGAGAAGCTTCTGTAAGCCAAGGACACAGTCAATAAGACAAAATGACAGCCAACAGAATGGAAAAAGATTTTCACCAAACCAACAAGTGACAGAGGACTGATCTCTAAAATATATAGAGAACTCAAGAAACTAGAGCCCAAAACCTTGAATAACTCAATCAAAAAATGGGATTCAGAACTAAAAAGGGAATTCTCAACAGAAGAATTACAGATGGCTGAAAGGCACTTGAAAAAAGTGCTCAACATCTTTACCAATCAGAAAAATGCAAATCAAAACAACTTTGAGATACCACCTGACACCTGTCAGATTGGCTAAGATAAAAGACACAGATGACAGCCTCTGCTGGAGAGGTTGCTGAACAAGGGGAACACTCCTCCTTTGTTGGTGGGAGTGTAAGCTGGTTCAGCCACTCTGGAATGCAGTATGGCGGTTTCTCAGAAAACTGGGAATCAGTCTCCCCAAAGATCCAGCAATACCACTACTGGGCATATACCCTAAAGATGCTCATTCACACTCCAAAGGCATTAGCTCAACTATGTTCATAGCAGTGTTATTTGTAATAGCAAGAACCTGGAAACAACCTAGATGCCCCTCAACTGAAGAATCGATTAACAAAGTGTGGTACATCTACACAATGGAGTACTACTCAGCAGTAAAAAAAAAATAATATCCTAAAATTTACAGGAAAATGGATGGATTTGGAGAATATCCTCCTGAGCAAGGTATCATAAACCCAGAAAGATAATCAGGGGATGTACTCACTCATTAGTGGACTTTAAACAAAAGCAAAGCATGTCCAAGCTGCAAACCACAACCACTGAACAGCTTGGGATCTGAAACACCTTGGACCAGCACCTTGAAGCCCATTTCCTCCAGAGGAATACCTGACCCAGTCTTGATGTTGAAGTGAAGAAAGCAGATTTGCCTAGAGTGGATGCTGAACTAAGCCACCTTGGGACCTTGGGACCTCCTGCCCTTGCTGGGGAGGAGATAAAGTAATGGGGAGAAGAGAGAGTGCAGTAGGGGTGGGAGGGGGAAGGGAGTTTTAACAAGGGAATACATAGATAAAAAATATGACTTTATTCATAATAAAAAAATCAAAAAAAGGCAGCATCTTCAAGACTTAGAATTCTTAAGCCTCATAACAAAACTTGCCAATACCTTGATTTTGGACTTCCAAAACTGAGAAAATTAATTTGTTTTTTAACCCACCCAGTTTGTGGTATTTTTGTCATGATAGCACTGTCAGAATAACACCTCAAGCCCAGTCAAACTTTCTATTTCTCATAAATGATACATATCTGTCATATATCAGAAACTATCCCAAAGAAGATCCCTAATTATCATCACATTATAAAAATTTACAACTGATACAGCATTTTATAATTTACAAATCTTTTTCTCATATTCTGCTGCACTTGAACTTTGTAACAACCAATGAACTACCCAAAATTTAATGAGGCAATAGGACTTGTTCAGATTTCTTAAATGTTGTAGAACTAAGTTAAGAATTTCTGATCCCAAATTTTAATCTTATTTTTTCTACCCCTCCCACACACATGAAGTATGATTGACATAGAAAAGATTCACATAGTTTATCAATATGTTAACATAATATATTGTATATACTAAATTTACTTATCTAAACACCAACAGCAAAGATGAAATCAGACTTCTATACAACATTCCTAATGTTCACCTCTCACCTTAAACAACTGACTGAGCAGTAATAAATCGCTCCCACTTGTTTGGATTAGGTTAAATTAGAATTGTGTTTTTAATCTTTTAGAGAACTTATAAGAAAACTTTTGAATAGTCTAATAGTAGACTTGCCTTTTTCAAATGCTAAGTGCTATGAGTGCTTGACTATACAATGATGAAGTACAGACTAATTTAAAAACTGTAAGTATAAAAAGTGAAAGAGTAGTTAAAGATAGAAATGGCTTTTTTTTCTTTTTGCAAATACTTTCTCTGAGTTAGGGAAGCAAAAATTTGGAAACAAATTGGTAAATCAGAGAAAACTAGATGAGCACTGGATAAGTCTCTATATATCCGTGTAGGAAAGTAGGCTTAAGTCTCTGCTCTATACCTTAACCTTTTCTTTTTAGCTAAAGTGCCATTTTTCCTAGTGGCCCTGTCGGTTTGTATTATCTGAGAGGCAGGTGTCTGGATAGAATTAGACAGGCTAGAGATTTACTAAGAGAATTTTCCCTGAAGAACAAGGGAAAATAGGGAAGGTAGGGAGACATTTCAGACCGTGGTGCAAGTCTGACAACTGTGAAAGCATGAGAAGAAAGGAGAGCAAAGTAATAAGAATCTTAGGCTTTAGGAAGGTTCTTAAAGAAATTTTAACCAATGTGGAGTCCTCAGGTTGAAGCCATGTTTTAAATAAAACTACTCCTTTAAAATAAAAATGGGCCTATATTATAAACTCTGCTGGCACTGAATAAGAGAAGTGTAACCCAGTGAAAAACCAGGAATGGGTTAAGGCAGCTAAAGTCCCAATAGTTAATTGTGTTTCCCATAGCAGGAGAATTTGGCAGCACTTTTTCATGGTTGAAGTGGCCCACCCCTTGATCTGGACTTTCTTTTTTCAGGTTTAGCATACAGATCTTCTGTAAGCCTTCTCCTCTAGAAGGAATGTGTGCTTGTAAGAGAAGTCAGTGGGATGAACAAGAGATCCCAGGGCTGCAGTAGTTTTCCATTGCAATTGATGCTCATCCTCTCCCTCCTCTGTTATCCATTCTAATTCCCTGCTACCCTCAGTTAGCACCTTGACAAGTCACAATGCTTTATCTAGTCCTGTGTCTCAAGTTGTATTCCTATGAGCCTTAGCCTTTAGCAGCCATACCTTTCTTAAGACATGTATTTTGCTTTTGTCCTTCACAAAAAATAAAGAGGGTGAGTGGCAGGAGGCTCCCAAGTAGATCAACTTAGTACCATACACACTCTACCATTGTGTAAGGAGACAAACACTATCTCTTCCTTGTGGTCTGGATTGGTTACCTCTGGCAAGATATGATGACTGTTTCTGACAGCTAATCTCTGTACACAAAGAACCCAAAGCATTCTAGCAGTAATCATAGCTTATAGGCCAGTTAAATGCTTGCTCTGTCTCCTAACAAAAAATCTATTTTTCTGGGAACCTCCCACCTTGTAGAACATGGTATCAAAGAAACAGAAAGCATAGTCTTTCTTTGGGAGTTTTGGGGGAGTTATAACAAATGTAGCCATCCCACCTACTAGTGGTCATTAGGCCTTCCTATTAGTGACATGATACAACATAGCCTTAGCTGATTTAGCCCAGATTTCCAAGTCATCTACTACAGTTGCAGCAGTGCCCCACCTCTAGCTTTTCCTATAGGTAAAATGGAGCTAAAGAGGAGAGGTTCTCACAGCTGTTTGAAGGAGAAAGAAAAATTCTGAGCCCTTCATTGAAGAAGGGTACAGCCTTCTTTCAGAGTCCTGATTCTCAGCTCTTGTTTCTAGAAGTCTGCTTCTGATGTTCTGTAACTATGTGATATGGTTAGTGCCCACCAAATCCTGGCCTAATCCTACATCCTTCACTGTGGAATGGGGCACATGTTATATTGTATGAGATTCTACATTCATGGATCAGCAATCCAGAAGATTCAGGATTTGACTGAATCACAACAATCAATAAAGAGAAGCTAGTATCCAGAATAGGCATCTATACCTATAATGAGAAGCTGTGAGCCCTAACTGTTGACTTACTTACTACTAAATGGTCAGTTGGCTTCATGAAGAAATAGTAACATGAAAGCATGTGTCTCTGTTGCCGAAAAGTTTGACACTCAGAAACAGCAGAAGCAACTTAGCCTTGGTAGTAAGAAGTCTATGCTTCTGGGATGAAGGCCTAGTCTGTTTTGCCACCATGGCCTCTCTGTGCTTGTGCCTATTGTGATAGCTGTATGTAACCAATGATAAAGACAAACTTATATTAACTATTCTTACTAATATATCTTTTCGGTTGTTCATTACTCTTTCATAATAGGTACTTTTTTGGCCAAAAAACTGTTGAAACTCATCTACATTTTTTATCCTAAAACATTTGTCTCTAGTCTTCCAGTGCTTTTCATTCAATGCCCCTGAACAGACAGCCAGACCATTACCCATTTGCCAGTTATATATTTGCTGGACTACCCATCCTGTCAAAAGTTAGTGACTAAGAACATTGTTCATGGCTCTTCTCATTGGGAAGAGTTTTCTTATCCATAGTCTTTCAAAGCTTACCTTGAATATGGTTGTAAAGTAGCCATTGCCTATTTTCAGCTTGTGCTCATATATAGAATATAACCACTGAAAAAACCAAAAGTAGACTTTTCTTCCTTATTTTGGCCATACAACTCTCTCTCCATTTCTATGGCAAGGAAGCAAGCTAGGAAGATTTTTATCATTGTTGTGAGGGATATTCCAGTCTGAACTATGTACTGTGGCTTCTGTCCTGTTGAGACTTAATCTTGGCTGCATCACTTCCACATTACACTGGTCCAGTTCTGAGCCTATACAACTTTGTGATTAGACATATCTATTAGAACCCAGCTTGTAATGTGCATTTCTAGACCACAGTCACTTGATTCCCAGTGTGAAACCATTGTGTTTCTTTTTGTCCCAGCAACTCACAAGAGATTTTTCTCAAAAGACACATAAATATATGAAGTAAATGGCCTTTCTGTTGAATCACAAGGCCCTGAATCATTCTCTCAGTGGTACTTAGCTTAAAATACTGCCTCGTTTACCACTGCTGACGTATCCAACACAATAAGATTTGCTGGCCTTTATAACCAAACTTACATAGTTGTTTATACTATACACAGGACCTCCTCAATCAAAAATAAATCACTCTGTTTATAGGGCAGTGTTGATAAGTTTACAGTGTGCTTCCTTAAAAACCCAAAGAGCCTGATAGATACATTATTTCATAATGTATCATACTGAATGGAAGTTGCAAAAACTTCATTTTGCTTGAGGGTATATCATGTCATATTTGACCACTGAATCCCTAAAACCTTCACTGAAATGTCAAATCTCTAAATTTTCATAGAATTTATTTTCAATTTTTTGGAACACCATATTTTGTCAAAGCCTTTAACATATTAGCCCCTTCCTGTGAATGCTGAAAGTCAATATGTTATTATGATCAATGTAATCTGTCAAGAGACTGGCTATGCAGTGCAGATCTCTTCAGAGTTTATTAAGACAGCAGAATTAATGTAGATCTGAATTGTGTGACTCACAGAAATGTGAACTGCTTCTCAATCTTCTATTATAATAGAAAAGAACACATCATATCAGTTGCCACATACTATGTGCCCGAGGCCTTATTCATCTATGTTATCAATTGCACAATGCCCAGCAAAACAGCTGCAATAGAGCTACTAACTACTTGACCTTGAACTCCTGGAAGTCAAAGAAGATACCTGTATTAAATTTGCTTTACCTAGAGTACATAGTCCTAAATATTTAACAACCATTTTCTTTATAAATGAATTAATGAACAAAGTATGAAGTTCAGGAAGAAGCTTACTAACATAAGTAGAATTATATGACCTGCCTCTAATTCACAGAGTTATTCTGAACATTAAGTAACTACTAATTGAGAGTGTTCAGAGTGACTGAAACATAAAAGACACTCAGTCAACCTTATCAATTGTATTTTTCCAAGTCACAGAGAACCATCAGATGTAATAAGGAGATGATACATTAGGCTAAATGCCTTGATTAGAGGCTTAAAGAAATGTGAAGAGATATGGCTTGAACTTTAAAATGAAAGTACTTGGAATGTTTTTCTAGAGAGCATGAGGCTTCCAAGAAAAGCTAAAAAGAAAAACAATGGTAAAGCTAGAAAGAAATAATTGCTTATAGAAACAAACATTTAACTTGATGAGGCAAAATGGTGATTGCTGTTTTTAAGATAATTTTATAAAATCTCCCAGTTGAAATTATTGATAAGTTCTTTTAGTAATCATGAAATCAACTATAGTTTTGAAATAAAATGAATGAATATATTTGTACTCACTAGACATCCCACAAAGTGATTTTTCTGTTACTTAAACGTCTGTTTCTATATAAAAATAAATAAACCAGCCATTTAATAGGTCAAGGTGGAACTATCTTAAGTTTAAGGCTAGCCTAAGTATGTATTAAAATCCTGGCTCCACAGTTGGGCATGGTGGTGTATGGCTTTAATTCCAGCTCATAGTAGGCAGAGGTAAACAGATCTCTAAATTTAAGATCAGCCTGGTCTATAGAGTAAGTTCTAGGAAAGCCAGAACTACACAGAGAAACCCTGTTTCTCACCTCGCCAAACCCCAAAATTCTGTCTCATGAATAAAAATACATTCACACATTCACATTTTTTATTTCTGACAAGGGTCAGTATAAGAGTTAGTAGAAGAAAATTAAAAGACATTATATATGATGATAGACATATGCATGTCTTTACTAGTCCTTACTAAGGCATCATTATTCTTGTATACTGTAACTTGAGAGGACCCAGTGCATCTGTCCTCTGCCATTAGCTTAGTGGTCAGATTTAAAATTATTTTGATAACTCTCAGGGCACTACCAGGTCTCATAAAACTTTCCTAGTAATTATCATAGTGAGAGCTATGAAATAAACCCAAGGTCTCTAAGAAGAAATCCACATTTGCTGCTGTTAAGAGAGAAGAGAGAGAGGGGGAGGGAGGGAAGGGAGGAAGGAAGGAAAGAAAGATTGTTGACCAAGAAGAAATCCAAATTTGTTACTATTAAGAGAGAAAAAAGAAAGAAAGAAAAAGATTGTTGACCAAGATCTAATCATGGCTTCTTTCATTTAAAAAAAAAAAATGCATTGTATCAATATGCCATCTCACAACCAAACTTACATGACCTCAATACTTGGGAAATTGCTCTGCTCCTTTATTGCCTATGCTTCTTTCATTACAGAGCTTTCCAGAATAGAATCAACAGATTGAATTTATTCCACCAGTGAGTCAGTTGCTTATTAGCACTTTTGACATCCAGATGGTCTGAGACAAAGGCAAAACCACGGGTAACTCCCAAAGCGTAGCTAGTGGAAACCCTTGTGCTGAGTGACTCTAGTGTACTGGGCTGTGCTCCAGGGCATGGGTTCTTTCATAACAGCACTGCTGTGGCCTTTTCTGTAACATTTGTAAGTCAATTCACCTGAGAGGCCAAGAGTTAAACTGGCTGAACAGTCTGAACTGCAAAAGTTGGAAGTGAATCCAAATGGACCAATAGCCTGGCTCTATTTCATGAATAAACAGAGGCATTCAGGTTTGGGACCCTGTAAAGTTAAGTCAATATTAGTTATAGAGGAAATCCTGCTTATTCTTTCTGTTTTAGTTGCTTTTTTAAAAAGAACTAAAGAATAGTTTCTTAGTGTGCTACCATGCTAAAAAAGAAAGAAAGAACCACTCCTTAGAATACGTACAATGTTCGCAACCCCAAAGGCTGAGGATTGTAAATCAGTGGTAGAATATCAGTACAGAATGTACATGGACCTGAGTTCAATCCCTAGCACCTAAAAAATTGTTTAAAGGATGTGCCCAGTATTCAATTAAAATGTTTAGTTTTGTTTATGTGGCATAAGTTTCCTTTGTTAGTTGTAGCCTAGAAATTTCATTTAACAGGGTCTGAAAAATCCAGGGCTTAGATGTCTAGGATAATAAGACAGTGATTTCACCTGTTGGAACTGCAATATCCTATTTTGTTTGTTAGATTTCATAACTATCCCCTCTGTGATATGATCCCCACATGCCGCAAAGAAAAAATATTATATGAAATATTTTTAAAACACTTAAATTTAATATTATTTTGTTTCAAGTTTTTATGATTTGTTTGCTTATTACTCTTTGTATAATAACTTCTTGTTTGAAGCCTGAGTCAACACAAATCTTAGGGAAGAATGAAATTTCTCTTCTGCTACGTTTTTAACTGTTTATATAAATTTATATGACAATATTTTTAATTTATTTTTATTTTATGCTCATTGATGTTTTGCCTGCATGTATGTCTATGTGAGGGTGTCAAAATTCCTAGAACTAGAGTTATAGACAGCTGTGAATTATCATGTGGTAGCTGGAAACTGAAACCGAGTTCTCTGGAACAGCAGACAGTACTCTTAGCTACTGAGCCATCTCTCCATCCCCCATAGGACAATATTTAACATCATATTTTCACTTTTTAATTGTAAATCTTTCTCCCTGGTTTAAATACAGGGACTATGCTGTATTTATCTCTTTTTGTATAGGATTTATAATAAACAGCTTAATACAGTGAAGAATCAGTAAGTATTAGTTGAATTGATTAATTAATTAATAATTGCCTTGGAAGCAGAAACGTGCCAGTATATTAAAAATACTAGCCAGAAAATTATTATTCTAGTAATTTAAAAGTTACTCGTGTAAGATCCTGTGTTCTAGACTCAAATTCTATGACAAAGACCATATAAACTTTGAAGTCCTGCATAAAGTTGACCAAATGTCACTGTTGCTTATTACTTAGACTACAGTAAATAGTTTCTCAATAAGTGAATCAACAGTTTGTGGAAAAAAAAAACAAAGAGTGGTACTTGGCTCATTAAAATAGGAGGACCATGGAAGGAATAAAAAGTAGAAAAATGTTAGCAGAAAGTTGTCCTATAATACAGTAAAAATCTCATTGTGGAAAACTAGGCCCTGGAAGCTTTTTCAATACTTGTTTCTGTGGAGGTTTTTTTTTGTGTGTAAATAACTATTTATTTATGCATTAAGGATTTGGACAATTTCATGTAGAATTCCCAGAAATATACACTGCCAGATTTAAAACATACAAGTTTCAATGGTCAAGGAAAAATGTGTTATATTTGAATAGCTATTGAGAGCCTAAAATAGCTGATGCATTTTGAAGTGACCATTGGTCATAAGCTTCAGTAGTTCTGGAAAAGGCAATAAAAATAACAAGGCAATTTGACAAGCTACTGTGGTTCAAACAGATGTTAGAGGTAGACAAAGTTCAGAAAATAAGTCAGTGAAGCTGGATTCCATTAAGTCAATCAGTAACTAAGGAAATAGTTAAATGAGATAGAATCTCATACTTGAAAAACAGGAAAAAGTAAAAAAATAAAGAATAATCACATTTCTGGATAGCTGCATGCTATCAGACATCATAATCTGATGTCTGGAAGATAAAGCAGGCATATTTCAAAAATGGAAAAGAATGCTATGGGATAGGGCATGAGTAATTCCATAATAAGCAATGAAATGGGCATTTGTCTGAGAAGCACATGACGTCCTCACAGATAAATTACCTAAAAACAGCTAGGACATAGTTCCCTTGCCACAAGCATAATCTGCCCAGTGTTGCATGGCTAGTGAGAGGCAAAGTGGGTTCCAAGACCAGTTTACATCAAAGCCAGCATTTTCTGCATATACTACTTTCTGCCAGATGACAAAAACTCCAGGTACATACCAAACTATCACTTAGCTCTTTACCCAAAAGCTGGCTCCCAGGTTCATCACAATCTGCATGTTTCTCTTTGCTCTGGCCTCTGCATATTGTACCATCTTTACAAAGCCCTCCTAGGAAAAGAAGGTGATTCTCTACATAGCTACAATGCTTTTTATTCTGAATTCAGATGTAACTTCTATGGAAATTAACAAGAGAAACAAATGCCACAATATTTGCAATAAAGTATGTAATTATAATTAAAGATATATATGTCTAAATTACCACAAGAATAAGCCAGCTATTGGGAGAGGGAAGGGAGGGGGAGCAAGGGGATACATGGATAAAAAAGACTTTATTTTATAAATAAAATTTAAAAAAAAATTACCACTCAAAAAAAAGAATAAGCCAATCATATTAGTAAACAGGTGATATGCTCAGAAGAAATGATTTAAAAGAGTGTAATAAGAGATTTATTCACAAAGGTGTATACAATTGGCAATAATGAAAGGCTGATGAATATTTAACTAGGCAAAGATGTGTTACATATGTTTAACAATGTAGAGATGTGTGTCTTTTTCTGCCAACACACCTGGCTACTCTAATAAAATGCTAAATGGCCAATAGCCAGGCAGAGGAAAGCTAGGTAGGGCTGGTGGTCAGAGACAATAAATAGGAGGGAGAATCTAGGAGAGATGGGGGAGGGGAGAATAAAGAAAAAAAGAGGGACATGCCCCGGGACCAGAAGCCAGGCATCCAGGCACCAACCAGCCAGACCTGCACAAGAAGCAATGAAAGTAAGATATAGAAAAGGAAAAAAGGGGGGTTGGAGAGATGGCTCAGAGATTGAGAGCACTCACTGTTCTTCCAGAGGACCTGAGTTCAATTCCCAGCAAGCACATGGTGGCTCACAACCATCTATGATGACATCTGGTACTCTCTGCTGTATAATGTATGCATAGTAAATAAATCTTTAAAGAAAAGGCATAATCAAAAAAAAGAAAAGGAAAGGAAAAAAAAGGGTAAAAAACCACAAGGCAAAATATAGGATGAAGAAAAACGGGTTAAATTAAGTTATAGAATCTAGTAGGAAAGCATAAGACAAGGCCAAGAATTCATAATTAATAGTAAGTCTTCATGTCTTGATTTGGGAGCTAGTTTGCAGTCCAAGAAATCCTGCTACAAAGGGCCAACACTTGACCCCTCTAGGCCTGAGGAAATTATTACTAAAATCCAGAAATATATTTATAGAAAAGTTTTATTAGAAGTTCTGATTTAGTGCATTAATGTAGGTCTTGCCAAGACATTTAATTTAATGATAGTAATATTTTCCCTGCCAAGAGGAGTTGGGAAAACGTTACAATCATTGTCATTCTCTGTTGTCTCCCTAGTTTCTTCCAAGGCTTCTGATTGTTCCAGTCCACAAGAAAGCTGAGGCAGAAACCTGATTAATGATGAATTAAAAAAAAAGTCAAGCTCTGAGGACACAGGGCAAGCAGATAATTATGAAAAGAGTATCCCATATTAAGCTTAGCACAAAGAACAAACAGAGGACTTCAAAGACTCTTTAGAGAAGGTGATACCTGAGTTAGACATAGAAGATAAGTAGGAAATTACCAAGTAAAGACATTCCAGGCAAAGGACAGCATACTCAGTCACTCACAGACATAAGGAGAGCATGCACAGTCAGTTTAGACAAGCAATATGTGGTAGTTTGAATGGGAAATGGGCCCCACAGGCTCAGTTATCTGAACACTTAGTTGCCAGTGGTGCTGCTGATTAGTGAAGTTGTAGAACCTTTGGGAGGCAGAACCTTGCCGGAGGAAGTCTGCTACCGGGACAGACTTTGAGAGTTTATAGTCTCACCGTACTTCCTGTTTGCTCTCTTGATTCTCAGGTGCCAAGAAAAGTGGTATCAGTTAGATTTCTGCTTCTTCCACCAAGCCTGCTGCTTGCTTGACACTGTATCTTCCCACTGTGATGGACTCTTATCCCTCTAAATAAAAGCATAAGCCAAAACAAACTCCTTTTTAATAAATTGTATTGGTTAGTCATGTATTTAATCACAGAAACAGGAAAGCAACTAACACATTTGGGGAAGTCACATGCTACTTGCAGAAATGATCTTGAAATAGTTAGGGAAAGATTATAAAGTCTCCTGTAATAGATGAGAATTCATTTAAAGACTTCCAGAAAGAAAGTAACATGAGCATAGTTAAGCTGGAAAGGATGACCTATGTATGTATCGTCCCCATTAGAACAGAACTTCTCAAAATTTTTCTCATTTGTGGTCCTTTTGCTTAGGAAAGTTTTACGATACCCCAAGTGTATAGATAAATAAAATTGACTTATAAATGAAATGTATGTTAACTTTTTTAAAAAATCCTGTATTTGTTTCAAAATAATTCTTCTCTGGAGAACAGACCCTGCACCTCACCTGGGTAGCACAATAGAGCCAATCCTGTTGGCAGAGGTTTGGGTGAGTCATCCCCAAAGTTGTGAGCATGAAAGAGCTGTGTCCATTACTCACCTGTCATGTGGCAGCATGGGCAGGAGAGAGATGCCTGGTGCTAACCACCTTGCAGGAATGGATGCCCACCTGGACAGTTGGGCCTTTTCTTGCTGCATTCATTCAATGTAGATGATGTATTTCTTCCTGTACACTTGGACCACTTTGCCAATCTTCTCACCTTTGTGGTGCCCTCAGACAACCTGAACTTCATCATCCTTTCAAATGGGCATAGATCGAACGTTGTACTTCTGTCTTAGCTCTTTAGAAAGAAGAGAAGACATGATCTTCCTCCAGATGTGAGACAGTGCATTGAAATGCCATTTGTGGTTCTTGCTTTGGTCAGAAGTTACAAATGGATTGAACTTCATCTTGGCAGCTGCAATCCCCAAGTCACTAAGTTAAACATCAATTTTTAAAATCAAACATTCTAAATATAAGCCAAAGACATAGTAATTTGATAACTAACAAGCTGAATAATGTCAATAAGAAAATATTCTCTTGGTGTCTTGTAATTAAATCTTTATGTAGTGGAAAACTTTATCTGTACAGTAAAAACACTGAAATACATAACACAATAGTCCTATATCTGTACCTAGATGTTTTAGGCAGCAGTCATTGACATTGTGTGGAATGGTAACATGTACAATGCAAAGTATGCATGTCATGCATTCAGATCCAATGCTGCAGTGAAGCCATGTGATACAACACAGGCAAACATGATCAAAAGCAACTTGAATTCATTAAGCATTTGAATGAATTTATTTTGGGTTGTTGCACCAAAACAATTAATAATTAGAAATATTATTGTTGCAAAAAAATGTTCCGTGACCCTCACATTCAGTGACAAAAACTCCATATCAAGTCACGCCCTGTAGTTAAAGAGGTTGTGGACCAGAGCACCAAGTATTAGAAGCAGGAAGATCATTTTGGAGGTCTTTGTAATATGATGAAGATGAAGAGGATACACTTCATCTTCATCATATTACAAAGCAGTGGCAGTGATGATGAAATGAAGATTTTAGGCTTGTTGTGAAAATAGAGGTAATAATTTGATGACCAAAATAAAGAGTGCCCCTCCATGGAAAGTACAGACTGGATGAATGCCCTTTTCTAGATGAAGAAAATAGGTAGATGGTAACACTAAGTCAGAAGACAGAAAGAGATCTGGTTCAGGAAAGGCTGCCTAGATTTCAGCCTTCTCAAACTGAGTTTGTTGTAATTGTGGAGCATTCAGTGATGATCATTGAACACCAGATGTACCAGTTCAGGGGAAATTTTTCTCTTGTATAAAAACATACCAGATTTCTCTGTACCTCTGCTAGGAGCAAAGGAGAAATGTGGCTCATAATATAATGCAATAAACTTCAATAAGATCCAGGAATGAACACTACTGCTACTACTCCTTACCATGGAAGGGTTTCTGGTTTGGTTTTGGTGATATGGTTCAGAATTATATAGTAGTTTTGAAGTGTTGTTTTTGTTCCTTAGGGGGGAAAAATAACAACTGCAATAACATTGAGGGATATGTGCCCTTTAAATTTAAACTCATTCGCTCTTGATCATAAAGATCTAAGTTTCCCATAGCAGTTTCACTCTATTTTGTAACCCACATCACAGTGATATGTAATTATTTTTCAGCTAAGGCATTTTCAACACTGGTTCTAGCGGCTCTTCCTTTCGGAGTAGGTACGTAATAAATATTTACTGGAGAAATGGTTGGATAGGTAGGCAGACTGATAAATTAAGGCAATGGGTTGTATTAAAAAGTGATTTTGATCCTGATATGTACATAGAAATTTATTTAAAAAAAAAGAGAGAGAGGATTAAAACCTGTCAAGTTTTTCTTCATCCATGAGAGTGGCAGAATTATTTAGACTACTTTGTGTCTATCTGCCTTAGCTGGGTTATTTAAGAACTAGCATGCTTCTTTCCTGCTAATCCTGTGTTAAATACATAGGTTTATGATCTCACTGCTTGACTTCTTTTGTGGAGTTCCCAGCATAATTGTTCTGAAGTTTTAGAAACCTGGTTCTGATTAGCTGAAACCAACAGGAAGTCTGCCATTAGTCATGCATGATGAGATGCAGTAGAGCCTAATGATTTTTTACCTCCTAACTTTATTCATTACCACTGTGTGACATAAAGGTTATACAGTGCTGAGGTTGTGACTCTGGCAGACTACTTGTTTAGCATTCATAGTGTCCTCTCTTTGATCCCCTGTATTAGATGGAAGCAACCATTGGTTACACCATTTTGTTTAAATTCTCCTTTCAAATTATTGTCCAAGATAACCTTCAAGAATACTATGTTTTGTAGGGCTGTGCATCTTGGGAAATGTGAAATGAATGATTAATGCACTGCATAAAAAAGGAACTTAGAAGCTGCATCTCCTAAAGAGCATTAACTCCTCACTTGTACCACAGGTAACTGAAAGCAGAATCAAAGTCTGACATCCATGTCTTTATTCTGTCTCTGACTGCAGGCACAGTGTAGTGGAAAATTTTCTTTGAGCCACCAACCAGCTCTCAAATAAAGACAGAGATATATTAGTAACTATGAATGTTCGGCCTTACTGGTGGGTTGTCCCACCAGCTCTTTTTTAGCTTAATTTAATCTGTTTCTATTTATCTCTTTATATTTTGCCTTGGTGCTGTTAAACTTTCATTCTGTACATTCTACTTTCCTGCTTCCTCTGTGTCTGGCAGGCTGGTCCCTGTCATCTCTTTTTCTTTCTTCAGTGCTAAATCCCTCCTCCCACTTATGCTCCCTGACAGGATGTCCCACCTAAACCTCCCTTGCTATTGGTCATTCAGCTTTTTATTACCTCAGGCAGGCAAAGTAAAACAACAACACATCTTCACAGAGTTCCACAACAGCACAGAGGTAAGTAATTGTCCTAAACTTGAGTCACTTGGGATTACAGGAAGAACAAACTTGATAGGACAGACCCTTGCACATGTGAAGACAATAATTCATTGTGGTGAGGCTGTACTCTGGAGCAGAAATGGTTATTTTGTAGGGGTCATATGGATCTCTTCAAAGGATGACAGCCATGAAGACTTCATTCAGACCCCTTGCAGCACAAGAATCAAGGAAAGAGCACACCTTGCCCTCTATCAGAACTAACCTTCATAACAATACCCCAAATCAAAACAGATTTGGGGCTACTGATCATCACTTTAATTGGGATGCTGGGATGGTGGCAAAACCTATATATACTACTGGCCTTCAAGAGCCTCAGCTTTAGCCATAACAACTATATATATAGATAGATAGATAGATAGATAGATAGATAGATAGATAGATAGATATACATCACCATGGCTCTATGGCTCTTCTTCACCTCCAGTTTGATAGAATTTCTATGACTTATACAGACATCAATTTTGCACTTTATAATACTCTTCCACTTGCCCTTCCAACCCATCTAACAAATGGAAAAAATTCTAATTTCTTCTTTGAATTTTTCAAGTTTAATCTGGGTAAGTTCCAGGCACTCAAATCACTGATCTCTGGGTAAATTGAGCCTACATATAAAAAAACTAAAGAAACAGGTTGACACTGGAGTGACAAAAATGCTCAAGAAATTTTAGACTTTTGTTGACTATTTAAAATATATGTATTTTATTTCTGTGTTTCTCGCTTAGAGAGTACAGTCAATGTACTATCATCTGTGAGTTATTCCCAGTACCTAATACAATATCAGTTGCCAATATAATGAAGAAATTATCCCATACCTATTTTCTTATTTCTGATTTCTGTAGTATCCAATTGCTCTATAGTAACTATAAAATTCTGTATAGCAAATTAATTAAAACTTCTAATAGTTTGTGTTTTAATATATATTCAATATAAATATATCATGCTGTACATTAACAGTTGTCATTTTATATCTGTGGATTCTTCATTTCTACATTCAACCAACTATGGATCAAAATAATTGAAAAATAATTCATCTATATTTAACACATACATGTTTTCTTTATATAACAATTTTCTTGCATTAAATTTAAGCATGATTTTAAAGTATATATGATGATAAACATAATTATATGAAGGCATTACTATATTTTATGTAGTATCTGAACATCTGCAGACTTTGGTACACAAAGAAGGTCATGGAATCTAATCCCCCATGGGTACCAAGAGTCAGATGCAAATATGTATATAATGTATGCATATGTATAGATGTGATCACAATTGAAGAAACATTTTAAAAGATTTCAACTGTTTGATGAATAATTATTGAGTTTCAACATATTAAGATAAATTGCTAGTGAAAATGCAGAATATTTAAATACTGTGCATTTGAGTTATTCTAAACAGATGGTCAGCAAAAACTGAAATGAATGTTTGGTTGCTTTCCTAGGACACAACTGGGTGAAAAGCAGAAGTGCACAGAAGTTTCATAATGAAACTTTAAACCACATCAGACTTGTCTACTGTCAGGCTTTGTTACATTCCCTCTAACTCAACCCAGACTCCCTGAGGTTGGCCAATAGGGCAAAGTTTGAGTCAAAACCACACCCTTCCTTTTAGCTTTGGGCATGCACTTAGAATTCTAGAAAAATAATAAGAAATAGCATTTTTTTTCCTCCTGATGTGGTAAGCCTGTCATATTCAGTGTTTATTCAAATACCAAATACAATAGGTGGAAGTTTAAGGAATCTGAAAGTTCTATTCCACTCAAAACACTAAATATTAAAGTCTTCTAAGAGAAGGCACCAGTTAGAAAGAAGGTATGGCAGAGGGAAAGAAAGAAGAAAGGACAAAAATAACAAAGAAATGAACCAATGAAAAATGTGGCCTAGCACCAAAAATTAAGATTAATACAATTTATAGTTATGAAGTAAAAAAAAATTACATTAGATTTAATAATCATCTCTTGTGTAAGGCAGATTGTATCCTAAATGTTCACCAGTTTGTAAGTACCTGAGAGGGAGGCCAAGATGATTAAGTAGGTAAAGACACCTACTGCTCTCCCAGAAAACCTGGGTTTGGTTCCCAGCACCTACATCCAGTGACTTATAACCATGAGTAACTTCTCTAGAGAGCCAACACCCTCTGGCCTTCATCACAAGAACCTTCATATACATTGTGCACATGAACATACACAAGTGCACACATATATACATAAAAGTGATTAAATATTTTCTAAATCTGAGAGAAAATAAAAAGCAGTGTTGCAGAAGATGGCCATCTGGGTGTCCCATGTACTCTTCTATGTTAACTCTACCTGTAAACAAACTGGGAAGTAATTTTCATCTGTTTCTCAGTCCTGCTGTAGATTAGTCACTATTTATTATAAACTTCATTTTAGGTGTGATGATAAATATGTTGCCTAATTTTATAAAGGAGCACTTATTTAATAGTAGTGTTGTTTCCTTCAGTGTTGAATGGCAAACATTATAGTAACCATCCATGCATACTTTACTAAGGCATTGGCAGAAGAAGACATTGATGAGGTTAGGGTAAGGAATTCAACCCACAAAGAAGGCAAACATCATTGATGTTCCTTTATCTACGCCATTCATTTAGATGTTCCAAGTTTCAAAACACATGTGTTCTGGTCTTCTCTTAGCAAAACTAGCAGCATAGTGGCAAAGTCAGGCAAAGATTATGATAAGTCAAGACCAGGGTAGGAAATGGATCTACATAGAAACTGTCTCTTGAGAATATTAGGATGTTCAAAAAGGTGAAGGTGAGAATTTTGTTTTGCTTTAAGTAAACACAAAATTCATATAGTTCACATATGTGAGGATTAATCTCAATTATTAACTTTATTGGGTAGAAAAATATCTAGATTAGCAGAGCACATGACTGCATTTGTAAGTGAAGGCTTCCGGATATGATTAATTAAGAGAGAACACTGAAATGGGTAGCAGAATTTTTCCCTAGTACCCACAAACAATGAAAGGAAAAAGGAAGAAGCTTGCTAGCATAGGCATCTACTCTGTGCTTCCTGGTCTCCATGTGTACAACTTCTATAATGGAATCTCCCAACCATGGTATGGTGAAACCCCTATGCTGCCACAATAAATCATTTTCCCTTTAAGATTTTTTTTTTCTGAAATATTTTCCACAACAAAAAGAAACTAACACAATGTGTGGACAAGAGACCATAGTTTGTTTTCTCCCTGACAGGACCAGATACCTTAAAGAAATCAACCTAGAGGAGGAAGGCTTTATTTTGACTGGTGGTGTGAGGGCTTACAGCAGCCCATTGTGCAGAGAAGGCAGTGGGAACCCGCCATGTTGCAGCTAAAGCTGCAAACCACAAACCCAACATGTTGCAGCTGAGGCCCACAGGCCACTGCATCTCTGTACCAAGGCTCACTTGAGAGATAACATCTAGGAAGCTGTTTGAGGGTTCTAGAACCCTTATGAAACTTTCTCAGACTTTATATGGATGTCCATGCCCCATTTTGGGTGTCATTTGCTATCAGATAGTTTCCCTGTCCCACCCAGCCAGTCCCACAGCTATTTAGCCCCAAATAATCACACAAAAGCTTACATTAATTATAAATTATTTGGCCTAGGTCTCAGGTTTATTATTTGCTAAGTCTTACTCTTAAACTAACCCATGATTCTTATCCATGTTTATCCATGTGATGTGGCTTGGTATCTTTGCTTCAGTGTGGCATTCTCATCTTACTTCCTTTGTGTATTGCTGGAATCTCCCCCCTCTTCCTCTTCCCAGAATTCTCCTAGTCTGATTCTCCTGCCTCTACCTCCTGTCTGCCTGGCTTCTGGCCAATCAGCATTTAATAAATCAATATTTACAATGACAAATATTTACAGTATATAGGAGCATAGTCCCACAGCATGGTCCCATGTCTCAGACAGTGTCTCACAATGTAGCCCTTGCTGTTCTAGAGCTCACTACAAGTCTCTTAAATTATTCAGGTTGACACAGTTAACTGCCATACAACCAAATGCAAAACCTAGAGAAAATATAACAAAAATGAATTCCAGGGAAAGAAAGGGGGAAAGTATCTGTGTAAACAAGCTAAAGAACAGTGATGCCCAATACAGTATTTTTTATCACAAGTACAGAAAGAATGAGACCATGCTGACTTACATGTTGAACTGTTACAAACTCAGATGAGCCTTTTTGATGAACAATTGTAGGACACGGGAGAGAAATACACTGTAGATCTATCTACTTCCCTTCAGAAAAAAATAGAATAGCCACAGAAATGCTCCTTGTGACAGTAAAAGAAAAAAGACAAGGCCTTGAGTAATTTATGGCAGACCTAGAAACTCCAAAGACTAATATATAAACCAAAGTATGTGATAATTGTATTTCTAAGTATGGCTTATTTCAATTAACATAAGGATATCTAGCTCCATTCATTTGCCTGAAAACATCATGATTTCACTTTCTTTTACAACAGAATAAAACTCCACTATGTATATGTACCTCATATTCTTTATCCATTAACTGTTGATGAACATTTAGTCTGGTTGTATTTCGAGGGTCTTTGATCCATTTTTAGTTGATTTTTGTACAAGATAAAGTCCACAATTTCTTGACTCCAGAAAATTAGAAATGACAGTAATCAAATTGTATGTAAAAATTCAACCATTTGTCACCTCACAACTATGGCTTTTGTCCAGGCTTCTAGGTTCCTACATCTTCCCTAATGATCAGCCTGCTTCTGCACTGAACCCCCTTAGAATCTCTTCTCACCGAAGACTCAGGACTGATGACACACAAATTTTACAAAGACAGCTACTTCCTAGGTAAACTCATAAGTTCAACACTACCAGATATAATACTATAGTCTCATTACTAAGCCAGCTGTCACCACATATTTAACCTACATCCTTAACTTTAGCCTTTAGTAGTTTATCAGGTAATTTTTCAATCCAAACGTCTTTTTGAGATAAAAATGTACAGCGCTACACACAATTTTCCTTCCTTGCATTTCATCTGAAGTTCTTAAGTATTTCTTAACAAAGTTTTCATAAAGTTTTTATCAATCACCAATTGCTTTATCTGGATTATCTGTAAAGCATTGTAGGTTTGTGCAATAAGTTGGATATTTTAGTTTATAAAACTTAGTTAAAACAGAAAAACCAAACATTAATACTTGCAATTATCCAAGTAGAACAAAGATGGGAATTATTAAGCATGCTCAAGGTAGAAAATATTCAGCCTCAGTTGAATTACTCTCACTCTGGTCTAATAAACTATTTATGCAACATATAAAGAAGTAAAAAACATAGATCCATATAATTAATATTTAGAAACCAAAATTAAAAAACCTTCTGTGGCTGGCTGCTGGAATTAGATAGCCTATCAGGGAAGAGGACTCATCCAGGAAAGAACTGATTCTTCCCTCTCAGCAGGCAGATTGCCTGTGGCTTTCATCTATGGGTTGTCAACTTCAAACACATGTACATGAAAGCTAAATAGGCCCATTAGGATGTGCAGGAGTATGCATGTCCATAAAACAATAATAATTATAAAAAAAAAGAGGTCATGAACGTGAGAGGGGAAAGAAGGGGACACAAAAGGAGTTGGACCAGGGGAAGGGAAGAGAGAAAAGACGATTCAGTTCTCATGTATGAAATTCTGGGAAAAAAAGTAAAACATTAAACTTAAAATTTTCTAAAAATTCTGATGCAAAGAGATTATTTCTTTCTCATAGTTCTGTTGACAAGGATAAAATATGTGATTTGATTCCTTTATAAGAAGAACGAATATCTGGGGGAAGGGTTTGAGACAGGGTTTTTCTAGGTAGACTTGGCTATCCTAAATGACACTTTATAAACCAGGCTGGCCTCAAACTCACAGGAATCAGCCTGCCTCTGCCTTCCAGGTGCTGGGATTGAAGGCATGCACCCCCACTGCTGGGCTAAGAAAAACAAAGTTTAATGTTCTTTTAAGAAGGAATGTGATATCCTCTTTGGCTCTTCACAAAATGCCCTGAAAAATCATTCTCAGAACTCTGACCAACCTCTGACCCCTCCCTCTCTTTTCTCCCTTCTCCCAACCCCTCATCTCCTCTACAGAAAGGTCAAGAGGTGCCAAGGTGGATTAGTTTTCTAGCAGCAATAGGAAACTAAGACAAACACTCTTATTGAGGAATGAGACTGTTGCTCTGATGAACTTGTCTGCGTGACATTTAAGCCTTGAAATTAATTTATGAAAGGAATATAGTAGCATTAATTATGTAGGGCTGGAGAAGCTGTTGTATGCTAGAAGCTAAGTTTAACTAGCTATCCCAGGGGGGACTTGGGAAATAGACAGTGGGGAGAAACACAGATATTAGATACCTGTCTCATGAGTTTGTTTACAGAGGAAACAAGGGCTTTATCTGGAACTGAGATAAGGTCATTTACATGGTGTTTAAGCCAAGAATCTAGCTATACCTCACCTGTGTCCTGAAAGCTTAAATGAGGTTACAATTGACTGATGTGTTTTTCAGAGGAAGTTTCAAGGTGGGATGATATTCACACTGGTACCAAAAAGAAAAACATCTGCATTACCTTGGCACAATGGAGAAAGTATCTTGAGTGCAAAACCCTGCCCCTCAAAGGAAGCTTCATCTTGTAAACTCCTAAATTCATTTAAGGAAAAAAAAAAGCTTAAGCTAAAAGTTTCTCTGTTTCTCAAGAGCACCTGCTTAAGAAAGTATTTCCATAGAGCTGGCACATAGACACTAATACAGCTATGGTCTAAGGGGACCAGGCTACATCTTATGTTGGCAACAGAATTAGGCACTGATCTATGGGATAAACATCAGTATTCAGAGAGCAACTTAACACTATGTCCATTTAGCAAAACATCAGAATTAGGCATGTCCAAGCTGCAAACCACAACTACTGAACAGGTTGGGATCTGAAACACCTTGGACCAGCACCTTGGAGTCCATTTCCTCCAGAGGAATACCTGACCCAGTTTTGATGTTGGGGTGGGGAAAGCAGATCTGCCTGGAGTGGATGCTGAATTAAGCCACCTTGGGACCTTGGGACCTCTTGTCTTTGCTGGAGAGGAGATAAAGTGTTGGGGAGAATAGTGAGTGACTGGGAGGGGTGGGAGGGCAAAGGGAGTCTGAACAAGGGGGTACATGGATTAAAAAAATGACTATTCATAATAAAAAAAAGTGCAAAATCCTCATAGGAATGAGAAAAGTTGTTAAATATCAATTTACATAAGATAAGAGTTTGGCAATATACTCCCCAAAAAAGAATCTAAAGCTTCCTTCTATTACTATAGTGAGTATGCTTCAGAAGGAAGAAAAGAAATCATACGTATTTATTTAATTCTTTTTGTCAGTAATACCCAGAGTGAAGAATTCATCTACAGTCTTGTCATTGCTGTTGAGTCATAGAACCTCACTTATATTCAAATAAGATATTAGACCTTTTAATCTTAAAAAAAGGGATATCTGGGGTTGGCATAATGCCAATTTAAATACTATTAATTTGGTATTTTATATTTTATCCTTTAAAAAGTGGTTTGATAACTATGTCAAATATGAAAAAAGACTGATAAAATACAAGTAAGCCTTGAAAAGCTTACTATTGGTAAGATACAAGCATTAGAAAGACCTACCAAAGAAAATTTAAAAGATACACAGACAGAGAAATTGACAAGAACCTACTGCACCAATGCATGACAAAACTGAAGAGGGGTAGTCAAAGGTTATTAAAAACCAACCTTAGTTTATCCAGTTACTATACAAGAATAACTAGCAAATGACAGATATTCCTCAAGTTATGCAAAAGTTAAATGGAATTCTACAGAAATATTAGATTTAAGGAAATTTAGGGAAGCAAATGTTTTTTGTTTTGTTTTGGTTTGGTTTTTGGTTTTTTTATAAGCACTCTGTAGATTTTTTTTGAGATTTATTTATTTATTCTGTATACAATGTTCTGCCTGCACAACTGCAGACCAGAAGAGGACTCCAGATCTCATTACAGATGACTGTAAGCCACCATGTGGTTGCTGGGAATTGAACTCAGGACCTCTGGAAGAGCAGCCAGTGCTCTTAACCACTGAGCCATCTCTCCAGCCCCGGAAACAAATGTTTTATGTGGTATGCATTCACCCTATGTGAAACAAACATTAAATTCATGTGCAACTCAGAATAGAATTATATACCAAGACTAAAAGATTTATCCAAGGCAATTGTAAAAGCTGGTCCTCACTTACAATGGAGATCACAGAGGAAAGAGGAAGCAAGAGCCAGAAGTATTGATATTTCCCAAGCCCAGCCAGCATCTTGGCAAAGTCCAGTATTCCAGTTTGCTAAGACAACTTGAATTTGATACTCACACCTTGGCCCTTCATTTTTTAGCAACTTTGAATCCTTGGGACAAGGTTGGAAAATCATGAGATATGAGTCATTTACTAAAATTATACATGGCCCAAAAGAAGTCTTCACTAAGTTTTTGCAAAGATTGACTTCAGCTGTAAATAGAATAATATCAGATCCAGAAGTTAAACAAATATTAATGGAATATTTGTGTTGCATTGTTTCTGGCCCAGACTTTCCAGGCCTGGACCAGAGGTTTAGTCCCACTCTCAGCTTTGCTTACCCTCAAATAATCACACACAGGCTTATATTATTTTTTATTGTGATTGACCTAGGGCCTAGGCATATAATTTGCTAACTCCTTCATCTGAACTCAACCCATCTTGTTCAGCCATGCAGCTTGGTACCTTTTCTCAGAGTGGCTTTTCAACTTCTTTGCTCTGTGTCTCCTGGCATCTGTGTTGTCTCTCTGGCAGCACTATGGCTGTCTCTGCTCTGAGATGTTCCCGAGTTTTCTTAGCCTGGTAGCCCCACCCACACTACCTGTCTGCCTTTTGGTCAATCAGCCTTTATTAAACCCATAGGCTGAACAATTATTTAAATTGTAACACATAACTCTACTACATATTTGGCTTTTGAAAATTCTAATTCAGAATATAGAAGAATGATTAGGCCTTTAGAGGCAAGATCAGCACCTATAGATGAATTAATTAGAAATACAGCTGACACTAGATTTCATGCCTCTGATGCTAATATGATAAAAATGATTTCTAAATTTTTTAGAAAAATCCAAAATATCAAATGGTTTAATTGTGGTAAGCATGGTTATCCAATAATGGATTGTAGGTAAGGCAGTTCTAGAAACAATATTTTTTCTAGGTATAATCCAAATGGAAGGCCCTAGCATTCTAGAGTATGCAGAAGGTGTTCTAAAGGCTGACATTGGACTAATGAATACAGATCAAGAAGGGAAAGGCAAGGAAACCCTTTGTCACTGGAAAATGCATTAGGGGGTCCTCTGCAGGCCCCAGTGTCAAATTTAGTTCAATCATTCCCTGTCAACATTGGAGAAAATAATCCACAGAGCAATTAAAATATTTAATGCTTGTTGTTAAAAACAATATACTGCTCCAGATATGTTCAAAGACAGAACAACTTCATTAGATAAAACAAAACATGTAGGAGAAACTATAAAACAAGTATTTTGTCAAACTTCTATAGGTGATCAAAGATCGAAGTTAAAAATATGTGTAAATGTCATGTATAAAGGATTATTAGACACAGGTGTAGATGTAACCATTAGTTCACCAAAATTTTGGCATCTAGATTGACCCCTTCAGAAGGTGAACATTCAGCTTTTAGGAAGTATAACTTTTTCTCGGGTAAAACAGGGACATGGACTGTATAGATCCAGAAGGACAAATAGAAAAATTCACACAAGGTTAATATAGCAATGAGTTTATGGGATGTGATTTGTTCCAGAAATGAAAAACATGGAATAATATTCCTGTAATCTCAAAAACAAACCATGAGAAAAAGAATATTTCTGAAAGAAACATTAAAGAGTATTATCAAGAACAGTCACAGATTGTTCAAGATATATATAAACAGGACACAACAGCTATTAGTCTTTCAAATTTACTAATAGCCTTACCTTTAAAATAGTAACTGACAAACAAGGGCCATTAACATCAGAAAAATTACAGGAACTGGAACAGCTGGTACATTAACAACTATGTGCTCAACATATTGAATAATCAATCAGTCAAAGGAATTATCCTTTATTGGTCAATAAAAATAAATCTTAAAAATGGAGAATAGTAACAGGTATTAATAAGGTTATTATAACTAATAATTATATAGCTATAATTATTATAATTAACAAGGCTATTGTAACAGTATAATAAACTAATAATATACTATTAATAATAGTAAGAGAAGGCAATGAGCTCTTTACAGCCTGGAATTTTCTTGCTTTGTTTATTGCCTAATGGATTTTCTGTTATAGTGATTGCTTTACTAGGTTTTTTTACTTTTTTGCTTTTTTACTAAACTTTTACAAGAACAGGATAGAAAAAAAGCTATCTTTGCAGTGCCTACTTTTAATAATTCTCAGCTTGTTTTTTAAAAAGTACCATTGAAAAATTCTTCCACAAATACTGTTAAACACCCTCACTTTGTGTCAATATTTTATATAACAGCTGTTAGAAATAATTTATAGTTTCCCCAACATATAATTTATTATTTTATGGATGATATCTTACTAACTGATCCAAATGCAGATACCATAGGGAAAAATGTATAATGAAATAAAGAAAATTTTGCCTAGTTTGGGAATCCAAATTGCCTGGAAAAAATAAAAAGAGAAGACTATATTAATTATATATAATATAAGATAGGTTTACAGAAAATTCAACCACAGAAAGTGTAAGACAGAAGAGATCAATTATTAATTATTTAATAAATTTCAAAAATTGCAATTTTGAACTGTGATTTGAACTGGCTAAGACCTACAATTGGATTAACTACTGAAGAGCTAAGTAATTTATTTCAAAACTTATGAGCTAATATGGACTTAAATGTTCAATAAAATTTCAGCTGAGACTGAAAGGGAATTATCACTGGTGGAAAATAAATTAAAGGATTAACATGTGGATCTCTTGGATTCAGAGCTTAATTATATCCCAGTCATAGTAACTTCTACTCATTCTTCTACAGGGATGCAGAGAGAATATAATATCATAGAATGCATTTTTTAACCATACAAACAGTAATATATATATACATATATATATATATATATAACTACATAGAAAAAGGTTTCTGAATTGATTCTGAAATCAGAATTGAAACTTTGTCAGTTAGCAGGAGCAAATACAGTAAAACTTGTGGTACCTTATATTAATGCTGAAATTTCCTCATTATAGACAGCAAAAAATAAACATTGGCAAATATCTTGCTATAATTTCTTGGGAGAAATTAATAACAAATATCCTCAAAGCAAGAGACTCCAGTTTATAAAAGATCTAGTTGAATTCTCCCCCACATAGTAAGAGGAGCACCAATTTCTGGGACCCCTACATGCCATACTGATGCAAATAAATCAGGAAAGGCAGGTTATAAGTCAGGAAAACTAAGTAAAGTGGTTCAAAGCTATAATTATTTTGTTCCAAAATCAGAATTATATGGTATTATTAGATTTTCCAGGACCTTTTAATATAGTTACTGACTTCCAATATGCAGAAAAACTTTTTATATATTCAAAACTGCTGAATATATTCTAGATGATTAATAATTAATTATGTTATTTATTCAATTACAACAAATAATAAAAAAATAGATATCATCCCTTGTATATAACATATCATCCCATATGGGTCTACCAGGCACTCTAGCACAAGGTAATGATTAAATTGATCACTTATTAGTAGGAAATATGCTAGAATCCTAGGAATTACATAAAAAGCAGCATGTTAATAACAAAGTTTTGAGGAAAAAAATCTATCACTTGGCAACAAGCCAAAGAAAATGTAAAGAAACATCCTACTTGTTCTCTGTATAGCCAAACTCCACTACCTGCAGAAAGTAACCCAAAGGGTATGCAAAGAAATAAAATTTGGCAAATAGATGTGTTTTATTTAACAAGGTTTGGAAAATTAAAGTAGTATATCATACTGTAGATATGCCATAGATACATATTCAAGATTTCAAAGGACATGTGCTTTAAGTTCTGAAAAGGCTGATTCTATACTTATGCATTTATTAGAAGTAATGGCCATTATGGGAACATACTGACAAAGCTCCAGCATATGTCTCTAGTAAAATAAAACAGATTTTTTGTTTTTTTTTTTTTTTTTTTTTTTTTTTTTTTTTTACATATAACAACATAAAGCATATTGAGGAAATGCCACACATTCTTACAGGACAAACAGTTATAGAAAGATCTAACCACACTTTTAAGAAGGTGCCTAATAAACATAAACTAGTAATAAAGACTTAGAGAGATAGATTACTGTTGTAAGAAGTTTCTATCCTATCAGGCCCAAGGTCAGGACCCACTCACAGCCCTGCTGCTGCTTAGCTCCAAATAATAACCCAGAAACTTATATTAATTACAAACTGTTCAGCCTATGGCTCAGGATTTTTGCTAGCTAGCTTTCACATTTTATCTCAACTCATTTCTATTCATCTGTCTGGTCACATGGCTCGTGGCTTACCTGTAATTTTACATCTTGTCTTGTGTGGAGTCTGCCCTTTTCCCCCTTTATCTATGCTTGGATTGCCTGCCTACTTCTAAGATACCTTGCCAGAAGCCAAAACAGTTTCTTTACTAACCAATAATAAAGCATATTCATAGTGCACAAAAGACATTCCACATCAGATTACATAGTGTTTTATTAATTTAAAATTTTTTAAATGCTAATGAGAAAGGAATGACAGTTGTATAGAGACATTGGATAATAGAAAACAATTAGTTAATTAAATCAGCCTGTATATTTTAAAGATGTGTTAACCTCAGAATGGAAACCAGGATATGTGTTGTGTGGAGAAGGAAGTTTTGCTTTTGTTTCCATAGAAAAAGAAAAGTTAAAGATACCATCAAGATTGATGTATGTTAGATTCAAACAGGAGAGACTTCTTGATTAGGAGAGGCAACAGTTTATCAAACAGCCTGGCCATTCAATCCAAACTAACTTATAGGACTAACAAATGCCTTTCATTTGATTAAAAAAAACTATTAAACAATAATACCTTTTATTATGCCAATAAAAGCATTTTGCCTTAACAAAGATGTAACTTGCCAAAAAGAAAAAAAAAAGCCAGTAAGTATGGAACAAAATAACACCGAAATTAAGAGATCTGTTTTATTGACACTAATTTTATAAGCCTTTGGTTTTATTTTGACTTTTTAATACTTTTCTTAAGGTATAAATATTATCTCAAAATCTATAAAATTATATATATAGCACTTTCTTCAGAAATTAGTATAGTAGTCAAACCACATATTAAGTGATTTTAGATTAAGGATTATCTAGTTTTCTATACATGTTTTGGGTTTGAGTCTGAAGCAGATAACCAGGGACTAAGTTTGTGTACCCCAGATCTATTTAACTTATTGAAGTCCTTCAACCTTTTGGAGATATGCTGCATCTGATATTTAAAATTAAGTTTTCTGATGTGAATGGTGACCATTTCTGGCAATGACCTTCTAGGTCTCCCAGCAGATAATGGGGCCCTGCATTAATGAATCCAACTGTATTTGTGGTGATGTCACTAATCTGACAAATACAGCTTTGGACTACAAACTGCATGGGACAACTTCAAAGCTAAGATGGGCAGCCTCATATACTGCTCCAGCCAGGACTTCAGATAAGGTCTACATTTTCCCATTACACAGAGACTGGACAAAAATGGTTACAGCTAGCTCTCACATGACTCAACCATTATTCCGGTTTTCTCTGGGTCCTATAAAGATACCATTGCCCCCAGACAACAGGAATTAATTTTAAGAACATGTCATGCACATTCCCAAGAGGTAGGGTGTGTAGTTTTTTTGTTATTTGGTGGTTTATAGATGTTTGTCATTGTTTAGTATGATTAATTGAAAGTTGTTATTGGTTGATCATGGTCAGGGAGGAACCTAAGTGAAGGAGATTAGATTCAGGAATCTCTTTCTGAAGAGAAGAGGGGAGATATAAGACGAAAGAAAAATAAAGGATATAGAATGATAGGATAAGAGAATAAATTATTTAACCTACTTTTAGACTAAAAAAAGCAACCGCAAGTTTCAAATTTGTATACTAGTATGGATCTTTGTATATTAGTAGATTCAAGGTTATTTTTGTTACAATATACTGTAAAGTATTGTACCTATGCAACACATTTAAAATTGTAATGTACAGTTCTAGTCATTGAAAGCTACTATTGTAACTGCTTAGTATTTCTAGAGAAACCTCCATTTTGAAGGGTCTGCGCTCTATTTGCCTTCTGCTGGTCACTTGCCTTTTCTCCTGAAAAAGAGTAAGTCAGGTAAGCCACAGTTCTCTTTGGTATTATTTCTCCTTTGTAAGTAGGACTCTAGAACTCAATGTGAAGTGACTATGGACTAGTTCTGCTTTGCAGAGCTGTCTACTACTCTATAAGAAACATTTTTTTCTGTTTTAGATGTAAATGCAATACATACTCAAGATAGATTTGGCTCTGTCTTTGTCTGTATTTCTCCACTTCACACTAATAACTTATGTATTTACATTTCTATATTTAATTTCATCACCACTCATCCATTTCATTGCCAAACTATTTTTTGTTTTATTGTGTTTCGTTTTGTTTTTGAGACAGAGTCATACTGTGTAGCTCTGACTAGCCTAAAACTATGTAGATGAAGATAGCCTTGAACTCATAAAGACCTGCATACCTCTGCCTCCTGGGTGCTAAAATTGAAAGCATTTGCTATCACACCCAGACCAAGGAACCATTTTTAGTACCTGTCCAAATATTTCTACTCCTCAGTTGATCTTTCTTGTGAAGACCTATAAGGAGATTATGAGTGAATGTCCCAAGTCAAGGAACAGACTATGAAACAAAATCCACTCTTTTCTCTTAAACATATGTTCCATAGAAGGAGTGTCTATGTGATTTTTACAAGAGAGTAGACAAATGTTTATTCACCTGACACTGGCACTACTGACAGACCAGAGAAATGGTTCCAACAAAACCAACTTAATGAACTAATAAATTTATTGAGGACCATGAGTGGCTCAAAGATAACCTTATCACCAAAAATCCCACCCCAGCATGGATGATAACCAATGAGATGGGCTTTCTGATTCACTAGGCTAGAGTGGTAAATACAAAACAGCCCAATCATTACTAGCTGACATTTGATTAATTCCTTACATCCATCCCTGACCTCAATTTGCTGATATGGTGATGTACTCTAAAGATTCAAATTCCAGCTGACTTGTTTTGTTATGTATATAAATTTTGGGTCCTAGTATTTCCCCAAATAACAGGAAGTAAAACACTGAAGTCTAGAAACAAAAACAACTTTTGCTTAGAGACACTATAGGGAAAGAAATGTTGACTAGTTCAGAAGGGCAGAAAGTACAGTATCTTGAGAGGGCCAACTGGAGCTACAGCTAAGAGATTTATGATATTTTAGAAATGTTGACTTGAGTCTAAATTACAGGATTTATAACATTCTGATATCAACATGTCCCTAGATTTGGCACTCTGTAGGCACCTCTGAGGTCTGAAAAAATACGGAATTTATGACCTCTGATTATAGGGTGTTAGTTCAAAATATTTACATAGTCATGAATTAGTTTGAATTACCTTTCCCCTACCTGGTAGAATGCAGGGCAAAGTGTTGAAGTGGCTGTCAGTCCTATACATTCAGACATATGAGTTATAAGTACACATTTTTCTCATGTTCTTGGGCTCTTATTTAGTTTAGGTTTGTGATTCCTTTAAAATTTCTTATAAGATTACTTCTCAAGATAGATAATGAAGAAATTGATTCTTTGTAACCACAATTTGCAGCCTGTCAACAAAAGTGTTGGCTTAGAAAATATACTTTTAACTTGCTCATGATCTATTATTCTGTGACAAGTTACTTTGATATATTGCACATGGTTGTCCGGATGACTGTTTTTCATCATGTTAGGTAAAGAAAACATGTCTTTATCTATAATCATTCACTTGAGAAATGAAATTAACCCCTTTGTAAATCCTGTATTGCCTGAAAGATTTTGTTGAGGTGTGTAAGCAGTAGGGGGAGAGAGAACAGAGGAAAATAAATAAGGAAATCATCAAAATAGTATTGTGAGTATCTTTTCCCCTAACCCCCTCAGATAGCAAAATCTAGTTACACTGACACTATGGCTTCCTTTTAAGCACTGTGCTTTCTGGAGTCTGCTTTCCTTAGATGATGATACATTTCCTCTTTTCTGATAACTTATTTTCAAAGCTCATTTGTGTATCTTACTAAATGTAGACCTCTTTATGTGAATTTCCTCAATGTTGTATTGCTTCTGTCTAGTGATCGAACTATGGCCTACAAGAATATATGCAGAGGATGCAACGGGTTCTATTTGCTACATGTACAAGTAATATTCATTGTCTACAAATAACAGAAAACCAAAAAAATAATTTTTTATAAAATATTTTTATCTCACATGATACAAAATCAAAATAAGTTTGTGGGTTGGCTAAGTAATTAACCATAGATGATGAAGAGTCTTTTATCATAGTGTAACTTTCTTCATCATCCAGCATCACATGCAGATGCAGCATCCATTTCATTCAAATCTTAGCAATGAACAATCAAACAATGCCCAGAATTATCTTTATCTAGAACTACAGAAGGCATCCTGATGGTTTCTATAACATTCACTGATGAAGAATGTAATTATATGAGGAAGCACACTTTAAAATGTATCTCCACTTAGACTGACAGAAAAAGAATAAGTTATAAGGGGAGAATCATGATTTTGTAAAAATGATGAAGAAAGAATAGAGGCTTAATAAATAACACTGGAGTCTATTCATTCATATTGATGCTAAAATTAACCTTTAGAACCACAATGAAACCAACTCAGATTTTCTCCCTCCATGTCTCTTAAGCATAGAATGATATTCTTGAGTTGTAGAAGTTTTTTCCAACTTCCCAATCAAAAAGACAGAAAAAATTGGTAATATTTCTAAAAGTGTACCCATAATGCTCTAGGAATATTATACTTAAAGAGACTCTGATCATACAGGTTTGGATAGGAATGAGTATGTTTCTTTTTCTTGTCATTTGTACATTAAAAGGCTATGAGGAGGGGGCTGGAGAGATGGCTCAGCGGTTAAGAGCACCATCTGCTCTTCCAGAGGACCTGGGTTCGATTCCCAGCACCCACATGGCAGCTAACAACTGTCTGTAGTTCCAGTTCCAGGCAAACACCAAGGCAAATAAATGAATAAAGTTTAAAAAAAAAAGGCTATGAGGAATCCTGCCTTTAAATAACTTACAGTGAGTTAAGAGGATCCAGTCATCTGTGTTCAAATCTAGATTCTATTATTTTCCAGCTGTGCAACTCCATAATCCTGTATTATAATCATTTGGGGAAAGAGGAACTTAATGATGCTTAAAACTGGGGTTTAATACAAGATGTGTATGAGGTATCCATGAGGAGCACAGTGCTTTGTACATTCACTCACTTAAGGTATTTATTGGTTATCTACTGCATGACAAAATCCCAGGCATCCTGGAGCTGACAATCAGATTATGGAGAAAGGAGAAAAATGATAAATAGATAAAAAGCGAATGGAACTATTTCATATTGTGGAATCTGGGGAAAATGTAACATAATGTTGCTTTAGATATTGACTAGGATGTTGTCTAAGTTAGGGTCTCTATTGCTGTGAAGAGACACCATGACATTTTATTTCAAGCCAACTACATTCCACTCACTGGCCCCCATAGGCTCGTAGCAGATC
Source organism: Sigmodon hispidus (assembly GCA_004025045.1). Lineage (NCBI taxonomy): Eukaryota > Metazoa > Chordata > Mammalia > Rodentia > Cricetidae > Sigmodon > Sigmodon hispidus. The sequence continues at coordinate 16,734 of PVIH01004723.1, read as the reverse complement.
ACATACTTCCAACATATACAGAGTATATATTACCAATTCTAAAATGTAGGGAAATGAACATAGTGAGGAAATACAAGACCAAAGATGGCCAAAACTCAGCTGGGCAAACTCCAAACTCTGCATCTTCATGTTTGATGTCAAAGTGCTCTCCAGATCTCTAACTTCTTTCAGCTCTGACTGTAACACACTTCTTTCTCTTGGGCTGGTTCCACTTCCTGTCAGCAGCTTTCCTTGGCAGGTATCCCATCTCCACATCTTGGGGTCTCCAAGGTAATCCAGGCTTCAACTTCACAGCTTCACCCAATAGTCTCTTTAGGCCTCCATTCAGGGACACCCCTGACACATGACTGGCCTTAGTCATGGAGAAAGATTCCATAACCCCTTTTTTATATCTGTGATACAAAAGCCAGAACCATGTGGCCAATGCTCCCAAGTTCTGCTGCTTGATAAAGCTAGAACATACCCACCTTGTCCAAAAACCTTTTCACGAACTCATTTCAATAGTTTTCTTCACAGCCTAAAATTGGCTGTCCTTGAACTTGTTATATCCATCAGACTGGCCTTGTATTGGGTGGCCTTCTTGCCTCTGCTTCTGGAGAGCTGGGATTACAAGCGTGTATCACCATACCTGGGTCTAAGCTTTTCTTAAATTCCTTTTTACAGTTGGAAGCTTAGCTGAGTGGAATTGCCCCTAAAGTCTCCACTCCCTTTATTCTACTTAGCATCAGGCTTCTCTTTAATCCGTTTATCTCCTTGAACACTAGACTTAGTTCAGTTCCACATTTTGGTGCCCCTTTTCTTCTCAAATGGCACATTTTGTATTTTTCCTTGCTCGGCACGCTTCCTTTCATTATAGATCTGCATAAGAATGACCACTAACAAATAACCACATAACAGTCTATGCCAAACTGTTTTAAAGTCTTCTCTGCCAAAACAATATAAATCTCTTCAATTTAGCCTTGGGTATATTTTTTAGACAAGGGCAAAAAAACAACCAAATTACTTGCCAAACTATCATTAAAAAAAAAAAAAATGGTCTCTAGGCTACATACAAAGATTCTCCTCTGAAACCTCTTGAGCCAGGCCCCCACAGTTCAAATCACCCTCACTACCACGATCTTCCATGCGCCTAGTAGTATGGCACATTAAGCAGCATTTAAAGCATTCAGCTGCTTTTCTAATCCAACAAAACCATGGTGAGGGCTATCACAGCAATACTCCAATCCCTGGCATCAATTTCTGTTTTGGTTTTGGTTTCTATTGCTGTGAAAAGACACCATGACTGTGGCAACTCTTAAAAGAAAAACATCTAATTGCGGTCGGCTTTATAGTTCAGAAATTTAGTCCATTATCATGAACTTTACAGTTCAGAGATTTAGTCCATTATCATGATGGGCAGTAAGGTGGCATGCAGGCAGACTTGGTGCTGGAGAAGAAGAGTTCTATATTAGAATCCACAGGAAGAAGCAGTGAGCCACTAGGCCTGGATTGAGCTTCTGAGATCTCAATACCCACCTCCAGTGACACACTTCTTCCAACAACACCATACTTACTCCAACAAGGCCACGTATCCTAATAGTGCCACATCCTATGAGTTTATGGGTGCCATTTGATTTTCAAACCTCCCATAGACATTTTAATTGGAAGTCATAGAAGGGCATTTCTGCAGAAAAAAAAATTTTTTTTTACCCTAGACCTGATAGGCAGAGGCTGTTATCAGCCATTCATGTCCTCATTTACCAAACAAATGTTTACCAAGCACATACCTCGTTCTAGAGTCTAGAAATAATTATTAACAAGATAGTACTTATACTTAGGTTGTCCAGCTTCTGAGCTTGTGCTCTTTTCACTATTCACGGCCCAACCAAGATCTAGCCAGAAAAAGGAACAGGTCTGTCAGGAATTACTTTGTTCTTTACAGATGAATGAAGGCAGTAAGAAGCCAAATCTAAAATAATGAAGCAATCTACAGATTAATGAAATCAGGAAGTCATTCTTCTTGTTGAATGGGTGACGTTGGAGAAAGAGGATCTTCCCACAGTACAGACAAAACAGAACTTCAGGGTAACTGCTCAAGAGGCCTTATTGCACAAAAAGTGGGAAAACGAGTAAGATATGCCATGACTTCCCCTTACCTGCTGTCAGACTCTTTATGGTGCTTCTCACTACGTAGGTGGGTTAAAGAGCCAAAGAAGAAAGAGCATGTGGATTGTAGTATAAACAGAGAGCGGTGGTGGGTGGGTGGGAGCCAATCAGGGTCAGTAGCAAACAGAAGGAACCTTCTCTAGTTGAAATAAGAACTATCCAATGACACAAATGAATGACAAAGATACTATGTAAATTCAAAAGGAGGAAAGATTGGGAGCAGCAACAGTAGCAGAAGAGATAAAAGCCATGTTGACTCTCACAGAAAGGGAGATCTGTGAGTAAATCAAAGTAAGTGTTTATTGTAGCTTGTATCTGAAATATCTCCCACAGCTTCATGTTTGGGATACTTGTTCTTTATCTGGTGGTGCTATTTGGGAAACAGTGGAATCTTTAGGAGATTTGCCTAAAACCTTGCTGTCTGAAAAAGGTCACTAGGAGTGAGCTTCTCAAGGTTATTACCCAGCCTTTGGTTCCTTCTTCCTCAACTCTCTCCTTCCTGGTTTGCCATGATGTGAAGAGCCTCAGCCACACTCCTGTTGCCATAAACAAAGTTGCCATGTCTTCCTCACCATGATGGACTAAAACTTAAAACTGTAAGCCAAAATCTCTCACCCTTCAGTTGTTTCAATAAGATATTTTGATCACAGAAACAAAAGGTAACTGGCAGGATGTCCATGAGAGAAACCATCATAAGTATTTTCCTATAGACAAAGAATATATTCAGTCATCTTAACTCTCTTTACTTCATAGATTAAAATGGAGTGTCTATGATATATGTGCACAGAATAGAGAGTAATGAGAAGCTAGTGAGGCACAGGAATTGACGTGTATGAAACTGGCATGTGTTAATCCTCCTAGGTGAAAGTAACACCACTACTACAATTTTTTGAGCCAAATTTGAAACAAGCTTTATTATACTTTCTATGTCCTTACTGCCTAGGTCTTTACCAAGGATTCCCAGAGTATAGGGCCAAATTACATTAGTCAGAGGCTTATAAAGACAAAAGCCACAAGGCTATGTACTTCTCACCTATGTCCACTCAGGGGCAAGCATACATCCTGACATACCTCCTGACTATGTGTGATCAAGCACATCCTGTATGGCTGAGACAACCAAGCTTGTTTACAGAAGCAAAAACCCATGGCTTGTTATCTTACATGAACAACAGCCCTCAGCATTCCAGGAAGTTAGCTATCCTGGGCAAGTAAGGCTTATTGGCTGGAGGCATTTTTGTTGTATAGATCTCTTAAGCACAATAATTTAAACTTAGAATGTAATTTTATTCCTCATATATGATGGCTCATTTGGGAGACTAAAATGAAAGGGATTGAGAGTTCAAAGCCAGTTTCAGCCATAGAGTATGACTCCATCTAAAAAAAAAAAAGAAAGAAAAGAAAAGAAAAAAAGAAAGAAGAAATTGTCTTTCTAACAATTTAAGTGTGCAGCAATATTATATTCACAAGGTAAAAAATTCCAAACATAACTTCAAAACTTTTCCATTTCCCTGCTCACAGAAACTATGAAAAAGTAAATTAAAGCTCACTATTTCCTTCCTTCATACTCACAATTTTTAGTACATAAAAATAAGATGGATTAGTAGCTAGAGTAACAATTGATTTAGAGATTAAGAGAGAAAGAAAAATGCCTGTTACTCAATGGATGTTGATATGTAACCATGTGCAACTTTGTGCTGTTTGGATTTTTTCTTAATAAAATGTTGAAGAAAGAGTTCTGTGCTTAGGCACCGGTCTCAGAGACTCTGATGCAATTAGTTCTATTTGTAATGAGACACTACATTTTTCTTTCTTTCTTTCTTTCTTTTTCTCCTCCAAGACAAGATCCAGTGTACAGCCAGGAATGAGAACTCACTGCACAACGCCTGGAAGAATGGTTCGGTCAATAAAATGCTAAGCATGCAAGCATGAGTTCAATCCCCAGTACCCAAGTGAAAGCCAGTCATCAGGGTTCTCCTGTCATCCCAGTGGCTGAGGTGGTAGAGACAAGCCAGCCCATCTAGCTCTAGGTTCACTGAGACCATCACTAGACAGTCTCAAAAACAAGGAGGAAGAGCAACTTAGAAAGACACTCAACACACAACTCTGGCCTCTATAAAACATGTGCATGCTCACAAACTCACACACAAACACAAAGAAAAGCCACTAAACTATGTAGAGTGGGGCAAAAACAGGACATGGAATGAATAGAAAGGTGGGCAGACAGAGCACATTTCTACATCCATACCAGAGATAGGGCTACAAGACTGCACTTTGCGGTTCAAAGTGGGCCCTGTAAAAGAGGAATGAGAGGAACACATGTTTGATGAGTTCTCGAGAACATAGGATGGGTCAGAGGTCTCTAACAGTCTTAATGTAAGGGTGGAATGTTGATAGTTAATTCAAGCTTTTCATTTGAAATGGTTCATCCTTTGCCATACTTCCTACGGTTTTAAACAAAAATACCCATGCATTCAGAATGATATTTTGACCATGTGACCACTCCTTAAGTCTTTAAGATACACTTTTAAGATGTATACCAGTACATTGATGCTTTACTATTGTTATGCCATCTTTTTGGAGGTGAAGAGAGAGATTAACCTATTGAAACAGGCAATGCTCTAACCTCGGGAGCCTTTAGTTCACGGATCAACAGAGAGTGAACGAAAGAAAGCAAGGCCTGGAAAGGATTGGGGCCATTAATCATCTTAGCTGAGGAATCTGAGAATTAGACAGTTCCAGAAATGCAACTGTAATTCAGCTAATCAATAAAAGATATAAATGATGTTCCCCAGAGAAATAATTTCCATACTGTTATCTTCCCTTTTGCAGCTACATTCAGTCTCAGCCTAGAGGCTTCTGTAGTACCCTGAGGTTATTTGTTCCTACAATAAATGATTTCAGTCCATTAAATAATGCGAAAGGAACCAAAAACACCGACATCTGCTCCCTCGTCATGAGACTCCAGCTCAGCTCAATCCAGCTGATGACTGGAGGCAAATCTGCGCCCAAGTGCAAAGAGGAAAAGGACCTAAGGCCAGTCACAGAAAAGCTGCGTCACTGATGAGGTCCAAAGGGAAACTGCCCACTTAACAGCAGCGAGTATGCAGAAGTCCAGGAGTAAGTACCTCAGGAAGGAGAGATTCCAGATAGGAAGAGACAAGGGTGACCAGGGACCTCAAGTTCATTCTGCTTGGGAGCATGCCCTATGGTATTTGGGCAAGAAGGCAGGAGTTAGGAAATGCAGGATGGGACAGTTAGAGGCAAGATGGGGAGAGGGAAGAGGGAAGGACAGTTGTACCCTCTGACATGGAAGGCCTTATTTTATTTGGCTGTGATGCTTCCAGCAAACTGACAGGAATCATTGACCCCAGACGCCAACAGTTAAACCTGTCCTTCTATAGCTTCTGCCTTGAGCAAAGGAAGAAAGGAAGGGAGGGAGGAAAAGAGAGGGAGGGAGGGGGAGTCCATCCAAGCCATATTATCACACAGTATATTAGATGATGCTTGTTCTGATAACCCTGAACCATCCAGAATAGGTTAAAACTGGTCCTCAAGTTTAAAGGTAAAGGTATACGTGAAATGTTCTAGAAAATTTTGCAAACAGCACCGTTTTGTTTTGTTCTTAACCAGGTCCTGTTGCCCCTGAAATGATAATTTCACATGGGTATAATTGCTTCACACCCACACTGCCCCCATAAATTAAGACAGTGATGGCATGACTCAGAAGAGAAACATGTCTTTGACTTTGGATGTCCCGATTTCTCCCAGCTGCAGAGGCTGCTCTTCTCCTCTCCCCCTTTATTTTGCTGTTTGGTAAGGCATTTCAGCATTCTTAGGGAGCTCTGACTCAGTGTGAAAACTGAGAGAACCTTCAAGGAAGGAGAGTAGCGAGTTTGCGTAAACTCTCAATCTCATTCACTGTGATTAAAATGCTCTGACTCTGCAACTGACCCTACTGGGCACTGCTTCTGAGGGTAGCAAAGAAGAGCCTGTGGGCTGGAGGAGAGAACCCTGAGGTCATGTGGAACAGGAGGAGTGTTGCCAAGGCAAGAGACTGGTATTTTCAGAAGACTGTAGGAAAAAAAAAAAAAAAAAAAAAAAACAATAGTCAGATACCTGCCTCTGTCTATCAGGTTTGTGCAGGTAGAAATAAAAACAGGGGATTGAATCCATGTGTGTAGCTCTTCAGATTTTCTTCCCTACTGTGATATATTTTTTGCTAGGGAATACATTTAAAGTCGCAGTCAATCTCCCGGTGATCTAACCCTGTCCTTTCTCTTACTTTGTTTTTACCCCCAGCCTCGAGTCCACTTGGGTGGAAATGCACCCTATAATGAACCCAGAGTTAATCATCTGCAGGTTTCCCCTGATAAGTCACAGTGTGTTTGCTGTGCTCCTTCCAAGAGTCAACAGCAGCTGCAGGGATGTGCCCACAGTGGCCTATGGCATGCTGAGTGCTGGTCCAGATGGGAGGCCATGTGCTGGGGAGTATTCACGGCTGAGTACTACCATCTGGAATGCCTCTGTTGCCCTGAAGGCACTTGTCTGGGACTGCAATGGACACAGCTTAGAGATGCCAAAAACCGAGCCAGATTCACTGGATGTACAAATGGCCTGACGTCAATGGAATTTACTCATAATTTAGGCCTCGTGTGATGTACTGTCTGAACTAAATGATCTGTCAAAATAATCAGGGAGTAAGAAAAGAGGACAGAATGAGGTGGGGAAATAAGAGGAAAAAAAGAGGAGGCAACAGAAAAGAAGAGGCGATCAGGACACAAGCTGGAGCTGTGCTGGAGCTCAGCATTTGGCTCCTGAGCCCAATGGCCCCTGTTAAGTTTACTGGAGCATCAGTGCCAAGTAAAACATGGCCTTTTACAGCCCTGAATTACGTGACTGAGGTACTGTTAAAATCAGTGTAGCAAAAATCCAACTGGGTTTGGTTAGTGCCACAAAGTACAAAATGATAATCATGCATACTGCCAACACCTGAGTTCCCCAGATGTGGTGGCCAGGACAGACTTGATGGGAGACACATCCAGATCTCCATTGTTTAAAAAACGGCATCTGAAATCAAGAAATGAACACCTCCCAGTAGTATTTGCTCTGTATCCAAAAGAGGATTAATTGTGAAGCTCAAAAAAAATTCAGCCTTAGAATCCTTCCCTTGCCTGGATCCCTGGAGTCATGAAATGTTCTAGTGAGGTGAGGAGACGGATTACTGTCACCAAGAATGAGCATTCTAGCATTTCTGGTAGACTGTGTAACTAGATCTTAGGAGAAAAATAACCCAAATCACCAAGATCCAGATTATTTACTTTTTGTTTCTAAATAAAACTCACCTTTATACCTGTTTTTAAACCTTTAAATTATTTTTAATGGAGATCAAAATTGCAAAGCTTCAAGTTCTACAAAATCTGACTCTATCCCTGTCTGCCTCTGTTGCCTTTTCCCCTGGTAACTGCACCTGGGTTTGCCTTTGTGGTAAGGTCCTTCTGTCCACCCAGTGGTGGACACATGATCCAGGCTGTCCACTCAGGAGAACAGGGACTGATTCAGAAATAAGCACGTGATCCAATTTGTGCTAAATGAGATTCAGGGACCAAAGTTTTTGCCAGATCTCCTACAGGGTTCAGATTTTAAAATGATGAGAATGTTAAGTCTGACACTACCAACAGACATCAAGAATCTGCCTGAAAATACAAATAGCGAAGAAGAAATCTGAACTGAGATGAAAAAAAAAAAAAACCAAGACCTGATTGTCTCATTTTATATATGACTCAGCTGGAAAATCTACCTGGTGAAACTGGCTGTTGGATGCTTTCCCCAAGAAAGGTCCATGAGCACAAGCTCCACATAGAGCTTACCAGACACAGTGAAAGTCGAAATGTGCCCTTTGAGATCATTAAGAAACACTTCACTGTTCAGTGGATTCATCCAGTCAGTGGCCAAGTGTATAGCATGGAATTAAAACTCTCCCTCCCTGATAGTGAGGACTTCACAGGAGAACGTCTGACTTAGTCTAAGGAAGACAGAACAGAGATGGTCATCAAGAGATTGGTGACTTACAACAAAAACCAACTCAGGCCCCCCTCTGCTTTCCTTTTAACTTTTTTTTTTAAGATTCATTTATTTTATGTGTATGAATGTCTTGCTTGAATATATTTTATGTGTACCACATATGTGCCGGTACACCCAGAGACCCAAAGAGGGCATCAGATTCCCAAAAACTGGAGTTAGAGATGCTGGTGCTTGAAACAGAATCCCTGGACCTCTGCAAGAAGATCTCTTCACTGCTGAGCCACTCTCCAGCTTTCTTACAGGCAAACAGTCCAGAAGGCCTCTCTTACTCCCTGAGGATGAAGACAATAGCTAATAGGATAAACAGGAGTTCTTTGTTGGCACCTACAGGCTCCTTTCCTAAAAGTCAATACTGTAGGAATTGTTTGAAAAATATTATTTATTTTACTGATTTTTTTGCAGATATTATGAAGGATGTGCTAAATGAGTCAGATACTAAGACTGACCTTTTAAAATTACCTAGTATATTGTATCCATTTGTCTTCTATAAATATACAATTCAAAAACATTAATTTAGCTTTTATCCAATCAGAAGAATGACCGAAAAAATTTCCATATTTTTCTAGAAAAGATAATACAGTTACATATCACTTGTGGCAGATATCTAATTAGAGGCTTTTGCATAAGAGAATCCCCAGGGGCTGGAGTGTTGGCTCAGAGGTTAGGAGCACTGACTGCTCTTCCAGAAGTTCTGAGTTCAATTCCCAACAACCACATGGTGGTTTTCCACCATGTATAATGAGATCTGGTGTCTTCTGGTGTGGTGTGAAGCCATACATGAGGGCAAAACACTGTACACATAATAAATAAATAAGCATTAAAGAAATCTACAAAAAGGGTGTTGTATAACCCTGGAGGAAATCCTTTTGGGAGATACTACCTATTTTTTTTTTTTTTTTAAGATTTATAGATCAGTTGTAAGTTGCAAAGCTACTGCTGCTTTTACACTAAAAAACATGTAAGGCAACTATGTAAATTGCATTTGCCCTTACATAGAGCTTCAAATTACCAGAATTTTCAATTTGCTATAAGAAAATGCATCCATCAGTATATTAAAAATATGACTTTTTGGGGAGACTAGAGAGATGATACAACAGTTAAGAGCACTTGATCTTTCAGAGGACTCCAATTAACTCCCAACACCCATGTCAGACAGGTCACAACCAACTATAACTCTAGTTCTGGGGAGAACTCTCTGGCCTCTATGACTACTGGCACACAGGTGAGGCATGTGATACACATACACACAGATAAAGACACACAATAAATTAACAAATTCTTTAAAAATATAGTTTTCTTTTCAAACTATATGAATTTTATGGTTTATTTTAGAAATTAATTTTGTACATTTTTAGAAAATGCTGAATTAATTTCAGTAGACAGTGTAATTAAGACCTGGATGTTCATATGTTACCCTGGTTAAGAAACAAGCTTTTCCTTGGCAGTAGTGGTGCATACCTTTAATTCTAGCGCTCAAGAGACAGAGGTAGACAGATCTCTGTGAGGTCAAGGCCAGCCTGCTCTACAGAGTGAGTTCCAAAACAGCCAAGACTACACAGAGTAACTGTCTCAAAATAAACAAACAAACAAACAAACAAACAAATAAATAAAAGAAGAGGAGGCAAAAAAGCATAAGAACACACCCCTGGTCCATGGTGCTGTGTAGACAGTTTATCGTTTATCATAAAGAAAAAAAGAAATAGAAATAGATCAGGCCTTTCAAAGAACATGTTGTCCTTGACATAAATACCAATTAATCAGTAAAAAGGTATAGTAATAAAAGTAATCTACATGTCAAGTTTAACAGGACCATAAAAGTAAACAAGTTCTCTCAAAACCATTTTATTCCTAAGTTAAGGGTCTTGAACTCAATATTCCCTGCCCTATCCTCCCTCAAGACCTCCCTGAGATCACTGTGTGTCACTATTTGCCACCCTATATTAAAGGGAAAGAAGTTCTCTGGTGTCAGTTAAGCAGTGCTAGGGATACAGCTCAGGGGCTGGCTTCCAGATGCTGGGCAAGCACCCTGCTTCTGTGCTTCATCCCCAACCCTTAGCTTTTGGGGCAGGGCCTTGCCTTGGAGCCCAGATGGCTTTGAAGTTACTAGGTAGCCTAGGCTGGCCTCAACTCATGATCCCTTCTGCTTCAGTTCATGAACTCTATAATTATGGGTAAGTACCAGAGCTAGCCTGGGCAATCATTTTTAAAGCCTTAATTATTTTGGATTCCTTAGTGGGACATGAATGTATCCTCATGTACTGTGGGACATGTCCCTTAGTGGGACATGGAGGTACCCTGCTAACAAAAGCAAAAGGCTTTGAATGATGGAATTAAAAAACAACTACATCTTCCATGAGATGTGTGTTTATTTTGCTTGGTGCTAAAATCAACGAATCAAGCCTTATACAGTGTTTTAAAACATTGGTCTATTTTATTACAGACATGCAAAGTACAAATGCCAGCAAGCACTTCTTATGTACTTAGAATTAGGAGTGGTAACTTTCTTTTGATTAAAAAAAAATTCACTGTTGATCTTTCAAAATGGACTAAGCCTTTTAAAAGGATTACAGTGAACATTTTGTTCCTTGTAAAAGTTTCTATAATGCCTTATTTGAATGTGGTTATCTACTTTCTAAAAATGCTGTCGACTGCCTACACTTATGAATTATCACTTAGGTTAGCAGGAGTACATGAGTCTTTGTTAAAACATAATGACGTGTCACTGTTTGACTTTGTCTATGGTCCCTATGGGTCTACACCACCAATCTTTCTTTCCACTACAGTGATGACTCACTAACTTTATTCTAATAAATTGTCTTTAAATGGTTTTTAAATAAAATATATGGATGTACAAATGCAAATTTTAACACAGATAATGTCTCTTTCAATTCCAAGGCTATTTCTAAAAAGACTGAGAAATCAGGGTTTATATTTTAGTAATGATACTTCTTATACTGGTTGAATGTTTGTAGTAATAAGTTTCTGGGCCAGATTTTCCAGCCTATCCCAGAGGTTTGGACCCACTTCTCTACCCCGCTTAGCTTCAGATAATCACATAAAGGCTTATATTAATTATATACTGATCAGCCTAGGGCCTACACATATAACTTGCTAACTCTTTACTCTTAAACTAACCCATTATTCTTTTCTTATTCAGCTCAGTACCTTTTCTCAGCAGCATTTCAACTTCTTTCCTTTGCATCTCCTGGCATCTCTGCTCTGTCCTTCCTGCTCCCAAGTTTTCTTAGTCTGGTAATCTTTCCCACACTTCCTGTCTGCCTTCGGCCAATCAGCATTTTTTATTAAACCAGTAGGCAGGACAGTTATTTACAATGCAACAACAAATGTAGGCTCCAAAAAAATAGTCCATATCCTAATATCCAGCCTCTGAAAATATGGCTTTATTTGGATGACAGGTCCTTGCAGTTATAATGTAAGAATCTAAGATGAAATCATCAGGTATGCCTTAAAGACAAAGACAAGAATCCTTATAAGAGTGAGATGGAGACAAAGACAAAGAAGAAAAGGCCATGTGGAGGCAGAAACTAAGTCTAGACTTATGTTACTACAAGCCAAAGAATGTTTGGAGACACCAGAAGCTGGCCAGGGTAAGGAAGGATTCTCTACTAGAGCCAGGAATAGCCCTGGTGACCCCTGGGTTTCAGATGTCTGACCTTCAAAAAGTGGTAACAGATTTCTGCTATGGTTTAAACCCCCAAATTTGTGGCAACCTGCTATTCCCTAGAAATCTAATCTTTTTTCATTTTTTTATTTGTGTATATTAACTAGTCATACTAGAAATATCATATGAGGGGCTAGATAGTGTAGTTGGAATTTTCTTTGGGCCACCAACCAGCTCCCAAATAAAGGCATGGAAACTTATTATGGATACTTGGCCTTAGCTTAGGCTTCTCCCTCTAGCTCTTTTAACTTAATTTAATCTTTTTCTATTCATTTACATTTTTGCTTCAGGTTTTTATCTTTCTTTCATTCTGTTTGTCCTGCTTCCTCCATGTCTGATGAGTTGACAACTGGCATCTTTTTTTTTTCTTCCTGAGCCTAAATTCCTTCTCCTACTGACTCTGCTTACCTGGAAGTCCTGCCGATACCTCCACCCTTGCTATTGGTCATTCAGATTTTTATTAGACCAATCAGGTGCCTTAGGCAGACAAGGTAAAACAGCAGCACATCTTTACATAATTAAACAAATGTAACATCCTTATATAGTTAAACAAATATTTCTCAAATTAAACAAATCCAACACATCTTTACATAGTTATACAAATATTTTTCAATAAGATAGATGGATCAGTAGTTAAATACAAGTACTGCTCTGCAGAGGACCCAAGTTCAATCCACAGCATCCATGTTGGTCATCTCACAACACTTGTAACTTCAGCTCAGGCAGGAAATCAGACTGTGTTGTGTGTCCTCAAGTACCCACTCACAAGTACACAAGTGCATAAATACACATACACACACATAGTTGAAACATAAAATAAATCATTTTTAAAAATAGTATCATTGTGAAATGTTCATATGCGCACATATTTTTTATCCCATTAATCCTCTCTAATCCCCTCCATAATCCTTTCTTCTCTCCTTCCTTCATCAACAGAGTCTCCCTCTTCCATACATCATTTTTTTTCAGGATATGATCATTTATTTGTTACTCTTAAAGACTCTTATCTTGTACTTGACTCTGACTTAGAAATAGACCCTCTCAACAGCAACCCTGGTGGTCATTTCTTTCTCATAAAAAATTCACAGTTCTCCTTCCAGTTCAGTGAGTTTCTGACTGCTAGTGTCTGAGAAGATGTATAGCTTCATTTTAGTAGAAGGTACATACATACACCCAATTGAGGGGGGCACATATATATATATTATATAATAATGTAATATGTAATAATATATATATTATATAATTATATAATATGTAATAATATATATATATATTACAATTGCTTATTTTACTGGGGGCAGAGCACATGCGCATCACAGCTCTGTCTGAGCACAGCTGATAGAAATCAACTCATTCCTTTCCATGCACGGACTCCAGGGGTCAAACTGAGGTCATCAGGCTTGGTGACAATGGTCTTTACACAGAGCCACATCACGGGCCCATCTGTCAGTAGATCATGCTTAACCATTTTCAGGAAAGACAGTTTCCAAAGTGCAGCATAATGATATCATGTAAATGAAGTTGAACAAAGTAACTGGCTCTTTGTGACTCAGCTTCTTTTTTCAACTTTTCTACTTAGTCCCATGCTCACAGAATGGTAAAATAATTAAATAAAACTAAACTACCTAGCAGACATTTGGGGAAAGTTAGGTATTCAAAGATGTATCCTTTTGCAACACACCCTGCCCAGACACCTTTGTGAGGAAAAGCCTCAAGGGCACCGAGGTGTTTAACAGCCCTGGGCCTGTATCTGACTCTTTTGCATGTAACCGCTTAGAAACATCTACCCTCAGCTGGGTTCTCACCACCTAACCACCTAGCTCTCCCCCAGCTTTTTCTACTTCCTGTTTATGTAGATTGCTGCTTCCTGGCAGAGGGAGCTGAAGAATTTCTGCCAGGCTGACTTTCCCCTGGACCCAAACTAAGAATGCCTCCTTGACTTTCTTCTTGTAGCAAAGCTATCATATGAATGAGGAGCAAGCTGCTTCTTGAACCATTCCTAGGTGAGCAGCTGAGCCTCTTTCTGGCCACTGAACTGAATCAGATGGACATTAGTCTTACTGTTTCTGGTATAACAAAGTCAGAAACCTGTCCCTTCTTGTCCCAACCCCTTCAAGCTATTAGTTCTAAACTCGATCCTCATTTAGCTCTACGGTTACAGTCAGATGTGGCCATGTCTAGCTTCTCACATGGGTACTGTAGCTATGAATCCGGATCCTCATGCTTGCACAGCAAATGTTCTTAACTACTGAGGCTTCTCCCCAGCACAATAGTGGTGATTTTTAAATGTCCTTTTTGAGCACTAGCCAGAGGGTAATTTGGGGAGGCAGGAATAAGAGTTATCAGCCACATCAGGGGTGAACACACATGCCTGTATAGTCCCAGCTAGTAAGAGGCTGAGACACGAAGGTAGTTTGAGCTCAAGAATTTGAGGCTAGATAGACTAAGAAATACAGCGAAACACACCATCTCAAGAAACAAAACAGCAGAAAATAAATATATATGACTTTGATTTTATTCAACTCTTTGGTGTATTTGGTGATTCACTCTGGTATCGCAAACTGTTAGATACCAACTTCATAGTTTTCAAAGTTATCACCTTTAGAGATTCAAGTGTGGGACTTGGTTTGCTCTGAGAGTTGCACATTGGCTTTCTCTGAGCCAAGCGCTCACACAGCAGACTCTGAGAAGACAGCCTAACCCCATGGGATCTTTGGAGGCAATGATTTTTCAAAAGCACTGTGTGCTTTCTCATACCTAATTACCATCATGGTAAGGGTTCCCTTTTCTATAGCAGCTTCCACTGTGAAGGGCCTAATCAGCATCACTTGCAACACTGTGACTTTCCCTCTGATGACACTGCCTGTGGTCCGGATGACTATTTGGAGGACCTCATTTTGTCTGTATAATTCTTGCATTACTCACTCACTGAATGAGATGCACTGCACAACTTCTTTTGTTCCACAAACCGTTATCCTTACAGAGCCCCTCATGAGCATCTGGTTAAAAGCTAGACTTTGAAAGAACTGATTGACTAGAGAAAACTAGGACAGACAGAATGCTTCAAATCATGGGGCTGATGGTCAGATTCCAGTCTGATGGGCTAATGTCACAATTACGACACTGTATTGACATGGCAGATTTTAAGCAAAGAAAACAAATTAGAATCTTTGCTTTCATCCGTAATAATTATTTATAATA
This sequence comes from Sigmodon hispidus, assembly GCA_004025045.1. NCBI lineage: Eukaryota > Metazoa > Chordata > Mammalia > Rodentia > Cricetidae > Sigmodon > Sigmodon hispidus. Next base: position 1,625 of record PVIH01004723.1, on the reverse strand, counting down.
ATAGCTTAAGATGATGTTTTCTTACCATATGCATAATTGTTGTAAAACAAAAGAGACAATATAACCTAGTTGGTTTTTTTTTTTTTTAATCTTTATGTGGAAAAACAAAAACTATCCAGAGAAAAGTTAGTTCAGGGTTTTGTAAAACTATCATGTGTGGTTTTGAAAATTGAAAGGCTAGTGTTGAAATCAGAAGTGGCACAAAGTTGAATTCTAATTTGTTGCATCCTGAAATCAGATTCTAGTATTAGAAAAATTGCAAGTATTCAGTATCTTTTATATTAAGTGATAATATTTTTTTAAACCTATATATAGAATTCACATAAAGTCTTTGACAAGGAAATCACATTTGGCAATGCAATATTAAAAACTATAGTATCCCGGGGGCTGGAGAGATGGCTCAGTGGTTAAGAGCACCGTCTGCTCTTCCAGAGGATCCGGGTTCAATTCCCAGCACCCACATGGCAGCTAACAACTGTCTGTAGTTCCAGTTCCAGGCAAACACCAAGGCAAATAAATAAATAAATAAAGTTTAAAAAAAACCCAAAACTATAGTATCTGAAAGGAAGTGTTTTTATCTCTCTTGCTAAAATTGCATTCTCCTGGGTGGTGCAAGTCATATCTTATATGTGTTTATATTCTCACAGATTTTTGAGGGTTGGCTTGTACTAGAAAAATTCAATAAGTATGTATTGGATTAGTAGTGATGGAAAGAACTATTAATTACTAATAAATATCTTTTGTATTAAGCCAAAAAGGTTAATGTAGAAGAACTTTATCCCACTTTTTAATACACCATTTACACTGCTAAGTTACCTTGTTTCCTCAAGTTTAACATCTGTAACAGAATTATCGACCTGAAGTTCATCAAAAGACCCTAGGCTCTATCCAATCAGTTTGCTTATTGCCAAAAACTTTTACTACATTGTGACAAGTGCCTGGGAGTGTCTCCATGAATTCCTGAGGCTCACTGCCTGGCTAGGTTTGAACATCCTGTTTTAGTCCATTCTCCTTGCCTACCAGCTACTCAGCTGAAAGAAAGAAAAGCTTTTACTTAGACAAGCTTGTTGTCAGAAGCTGAATTCACCTCTCACTGGATGATCTTTGGGCCACGGTTTAGGAGAGTTGCTTTCCTGCATTGTCGTGACAACCGACAACCAGGTAAGTTTAAGAATATAAAATTGGCCCATTGCTTCCGGTTCAGCTCCCGGGATCCAGTGTGGGCTGCAGAATCCCAGCGCTCTCTGGAGCAGGGGCAGGCAAACTCTGTCCCTGACCACAACTACATCTTCTGCTGAGGGAAACCCCGCCACGACCTCGAACTGAGCGAACCAACAACTGCAGGGGTCTCTGAAAGACAAAATCAGACCCTGAACAGAAAGGTGACAGGAGGCATACAAACCCGAGTACCACAACTGACCAGGATCCATCTAATCGTGAACCACTGAAGCCATGGGCAAACGCCAGTGCAAAAAATTACATAATACTACAAAGGACAACATGGTAACTCCAGAAGAGAGTGGCGATCCTACAAATACAAGGCCTAAACTGAGCAATGAAGAGGAAACAGAAGGAAGCAACACCAAAAATTCCTTTTTGATGTTCATCGAAGCTCTCAAAGAAGA
>PVIH01004722.1:95280-135480 GCA_004025045.1 Sigmodon hispidus | reverse complement strand
AATACTACGCAGCAGTAAGAAAAAATGATATCCTAAAATTCACAGGCAAATGGATGGATTTGGAGAATATCCTCCTGAGCGAAGTCTCACAAACTCAGAGAGATAAGCAGGGGATGTACTCACTCACTAGTGGTCTCTAAACAAACAAACAAGAAAAAAAGCCAAACATGCCCAAGAGGCAAACCACAACCACCGAACAACGTGTGATCAGAAACACCCTGGACTGACCCTTCAAACCCCAGTCCAACTATAGGAACACCTGACTCACTCTTGAGAGAGGGGGGAAAGAACTGGATTTGGCCAGAAGTGGAAACTGATCTAAGCATTATTGGGTCAGTGGGACCATAGGACTGTCTGCTCCCTGCCCAGGGAGGGGATGGGGAGTTGCAGAGAAGAAAAATGACCAGATGTGGTGGGAGGGGAAAGAGACCTTGAATAAGGATATACAGGGATGGAAAAAAAAATTCAGAGGGAAAGATGAACACAAAGAAAATATATGTGTAGCAATCTTATTTGTATTTCCACCCTTGATAAGCCATGCTTATGATTCTTATCCTCTATATAGTTATTGTTAACTCTTCTGCATTTTAAATTCTTTTTACTGTTTTTTTTTCTTGATAAATACAAAATAAAGAAGGAAAAAAAAGAAAAGAAAGAAACATATAAATGAAACAAAAGACCAAATCAAGTACAATGTTTGGGGAAATTCTAAATCATTATGATAATAGTATTATAATAAGAACAAACATTTTAATTATTTTCTAGTATATAATACAGGAGCAAAAGTATGTCAGATAAATTTACAATATACTTCAGGCTGACAATTGTTTTAATAGGTGGTCTCCATTAAAAGTTAATAATAAAAAATGTGAGCACAATTACTGATGAGATCAGAGACATTAATTTAAAGGACTAAATGATGACCAAATAATACCATCAACCATGACAGTGTATCTACAAACTCCCAACAGTAGATGAAAAACAATCCTCACCTCATGATAAAACAAAGGCACGCTTCCAGTAATAGAATTTAAGTCAGAGTTTTATTCAATTTTCTTCTACTAAAACAGAAATTATACTTCTTCCAAGAAAAATGGTTGTTAAAGGGTTTTTATCCAAAAAATAAACTTTCTCCCAATTGGTGAGTGTTTTATTTATCTCTGGTTGAGTTTATATCACTAGAAATCTATCCAAAGAAAAGGAAAATGTTTGCATGCTATGAAGACTCTTGGTTCTCATCTTTTTTTTCCAATTAACAACAAATATATGCAATACAGTTCTGCAAATAGTTCTAACTATATTCTGTGTCTTAGTTAGGGTTTCTATTGTTGTGAAGAGACACCAGAGGACCATGGAAACACTTTTAAAGCAAACCATTTAATTTGGTGGCTGACAGAGGTTTAGTCCATTATCATTATGGGAAGACATAGTGGCATGCAGGTGGACATGGTGCTATAGAAAAAGCTGAGAATGGAGAAGGAACTACATCTTGATCCTGTGGGCAACAGAAGTGTTCTGTAACACTGGCCATGGCTTGACCATAGATGAGACCTCAAAGCCCAACCCCAGAGTGACACACTTCCTCCAACAAGGTTATACTCATTGCAAAAAGCCACACCTCCTAATAGTGCCACTCCCTATGAGCATAAGAGGGCCAATTCCATTCACAGGACCAACTCTGGAAGCATAAAATAAGACACCCTAGCCAAAAATTATCATCTCAAACCAACATTCAGCTTAAGATTTCACTGTGGTTCTCCAGAATAGATACTGTCACTTTTGTTCAAGCATCTCTAGGACATAATGGTTACACTCTGGTCAAACATACCTATGTCCTTTCTCTGGTCATACATACCTATGTCTTTTCTCATGGACAGGGTAGAGATTCTTCACCATGCCCCTAAAAAAAAGTTACTCCCTCCTTTAATAGGGAGACCACTTATTAAAACAATTAAAGTTACCCACTACCAATAGCTCCTCTGCCAAGTCTGAGGCCTTAGAGGCCCCTCCCACATTCCACATCCATTGCCATGTAGGCAGCATGCATTGGATTCTAGTGGCTCTGTATAACAAATAAAAATGGAGCACATGAACTTAGGAAAGAGATGGATGGCACTAAGGGGAGTTAGATGGAGGATAAATATGATCAAAATACATTGCATAAATGTACAAAACTTTCAAAGGCTATTTTTAAAAAGAAATTCTTGCCAGGGCATGATGCCATATACCCTTAGACCCAGCACTCAGTAAGCAGAAGCAGGTGGATGGATCACTATGAGCCTGAGGCCAGCCAAGTTTACAAAGTAAGTTCCAGGCCTACCAAGGCTATATTGTGAGGTTCTGTCTCAAATTCTTTATGTTTCTCCATAGCCCACAGAACAGTATTCAGTCATAACAGAAACAGGAGCCATAAGTCATAAATAATCATTTGGCAAGGTGATAAAGAAGAGCAAATTTTAAACAATATTAATTTTATTATGTATACTAACTTGCATTTTATTTTTTTCAGAAAACCATAAAGGGAAATTTCATTTAATACATAGGGGTACTTTCTAACAAGCCTTACTGCATAATGAATCTCAGGTTCACTAATACTCAGCCGTATGTCTCAAGTAAATTTATCTGTAAAGTAAGGATTATGATGCTCAACCCTGAGTTCTCAGCAGGGTTTGTGGAGATTATAGATGAGGAGTCTGGATCACATGGACAGTCCACTGAAGAACTTCCAATCATCAGGAGACAGAAGAAGGTATCACTGTGTTCTCTTTCCACCTAATGCACTTACAAAAAGGTTGTTTTTCATCTCACTCAATTCCTCTAAGTTATCCTAAATCAAAATTCTGCACTTGTCCTAATTCCTCCAACCACAGCAGGATGAGAGCTCCTCCTCACACCTTAAGTCTTAAATGTGCTTTTATCTTGCTCTTCTCTCTCTCCCCATGGGAGGATCTTGACTTCTCATAGCACATCAACTGCTCTTCTGAGGATGATTATTACTGGGTATATAGTCTATATTTAACGTGTCTAGCCTAGGATACCTATGTGTCTATGTATGTATCTATGCATGTATATATAGATACCTATGTATCTTTATATATTATCCATCCATCTGTCTAACATCTATTCCTCCTGTTCTTTCTTCCCCCTCGTTCCCTCCACTCACCTGCTGCTGCTAGCACTACGATGAACTAACTGTGTTCTGCATAAAGAACTCCAGCTGCACAGCCAGCATGAAGAGCACTGCTGATCCCCTCTAAGCCTGGACAAAAGCTCAAATGCTCTTCTCTGATGAAGTATCTTCTCCAGCTGTGATCTACAGAGAGGAAACGTGTCTATTTAAGCGGCACCTCTTGAACTTCAGTGAGCATTGCAGACACCTAGTAAGCAAGAGATCTGGAAACAACCCAGGAATCCACAGCCTTGATGGACACCAAGTTGGTACAGGGCAGAAAATCTTAAGAAAGTATGTTAAGGGAACTCTGGTGCACACATTCTGAGAATGCCCTCATCCACAGACAATATGGAGCACAGCAATTTAGGAGGTAGTGCCTTTTTCTACATTCTTCTACATACAGGCAAGTTCAGTGATCCCTCCTGCCATTCCCAATCAACATTGACAGGACACTTCACTATGACCTGTGTACACTGCATATATTATTTCAACTGGCATATAATCATCTCATTTTACAAACATAAAATAAACTAAAGCTTAGAAATAACAGGCAATAGTCCCAAGGTTACAGGCAACAGAAAGAGTTGTAGATGCCAAAGCCTGATGCTTAAGCAGTGTGTTAAATCCATTGTAGACTACAGGCTTTGCTCTACTGGGACCATACCAGGTCCATTTTTCCTTACTTTATGTGTAGAAAGAGTTGTTTCATGTTTGGTGACAAACCTGTTAGCATAGATCTATGAGAGATACATGAGTCTAGCCACAGTAACAGCCTGCTTATTGTAGACTTTTAAAACTACAAGTTTGTCCAACTACATTTGACTTTTAGCATGTTCAGCATACCTAGATAGTTCCCTACTCAGCTACCTACACATGCTTTTTTGATTTGTTTTGTTTTTTGAGACAAGGTTTCTTTGTGTAGCCTCGACTGTCCTAAACTAACCTCTATAGACTAGGCTGGACTTGAACTCACAGAAACCCATCTATCTCTCCCTCCTGTGTTACAGGTGTGTGATACCACCACCCAGACACATGTACATACATTCTTTGCAGAGCAGTAAGAAAGTTGGTCTTTGGCAATGGATATACTGCAACAGAGAAGCAAGGGGACATCCCTCACTGAGGGTGGGACTAGAATTCCATCAGACCATCTTGTTCTGAAAAGCCCCATGGTTCTAACAGCAGACCAAATGACCTGAATGCAAATAACGTTTCTGTCTCCTGGCAGCTACGACATGACCTTTAAAATTCTGTAAATCTTTCTGAATCGAGTTAAAATTGGAATAAAATGATATATCTTGCAAGACTGATGTTAAAGAATAAGCCTGGTGAAATATGTAAAAAAGAAAAAAAAAGTTAAACTGTAATAGAAACTCAGTAAATTCCAAATCTACTTTTCTTACCTATTTTATCTTACTTTTTCAAAGAGTCTTCAGCTTTATTATTTGGAAACACAGAGTCCAGGGCCCCCAACATTAGTTAACTACTTTTCAAAATGCAGATTCTTGGAACAAACCCTGGGTCAAATGATTATTGTCTCCAGGAGTCTAGACCAATAAAGTTAAGATGAAATATTATCTCTAGCACTATATTTTGGGAATCAGAATTTTCTAAAGTACAAACATTAGTGTGCTCCCAAATTCACAACTTCTGGCCCAATATTCCACCTTTGGTCTACCAGACTGACTGACAAGAGAGTTTGCAGAGAATTTGTTCCTAATTTTTCATGACTTACTTTTTATTACTACCTCCATTTCCTTTGATTTATAATAACTAGTTTTCAAAAATATAATCCCAGGTTTATTTGCACTATATTAAAATTAGAAAAAAATCTCACTTAAAAATAAACAAAGTAAAAATAAACTGTTCTATGGAAATACTGTTGTTTCATATGTTTACTAACAAATGAAAGAATAGAATTTCCAATCATTCTTCCATGGTGGCTCAAACTACTTATATAAAAATAATAAGTATGATTACAGTGATCCAGAAGCTTCCTAAGCAATAAAAGGCTGCATACTGATGGACAGGAGAAGGTATTCAGTTACTGCCAGAATAATTTTGAATTTTGTCCAACTTCATTACTCATTAAAATACTAAGTTGCAGTTTCAACAGAGGTTAACTCCTATGTCAACCTGAGAAATGGTTCAAGAAATCTTTAACTCAGATATTCTTTTAAATTAGATTGATAGGTGTTAATTCACAGGCATTCATGTGACAATGTATAATACTTTCATAGGAGTTGGGTACCAGCTATAGAGACAGTTATTAGTTGTCATGTCAGCTTAAGGAAAACTCTCTCTGTCTGTCTCTCTCTGTGTCTGTCTGTGTGTGTGTGTGTGTGTGTGTGTGTGTGTGTGTGTGTGTGTGTGTGTGTGACCTTCAGCAACATTTTAATAGCACTCCATAAAACTATTTGTATGACCATAAATTGATGCAGACTAGCCATCAATTCCATTGTGTATAACTTATTCCATGACTATCTCCCCACCCCCAAAAAACAACTTCTTTAAAAAGTGACTTGCTGCTTGCTTTAAATAGATAAAATATGGCTGTCTCAATCTTAATTATTCAGAGTATTTTATCAGTTACTTCATGCATTCCTGTCTGGGCTCCACCTTTGGTGCTTGGCCAAAACTGTCTTAGAAATATCCCTTGCTGCTAACTGCAATGTTCACTTTTTAATGTAAGGTGTCAGCATTCCAAAAATGCCAATTTGGGATCTGCTTTCTCAATCATGCAGAAAGAATGGTTTAGGGACTGTGATGGCCTAACCACTTCTACCTTAAACAGTTTCCACACATCCCTGTGTCCCCTCTGGATGTCCTCTCATGTCACCCTGTCTTATGCCCACATCTCAGCTTTAAAAATCATTCTTTCATATATTTATTCCCTAACCCTTTTCATCAACTTTACATTCATTCACTAAGCAATCCTGTCTACTCTTTGGAAGCAAAAAACCTCCCATCCCTGCTCTAATATGCGAGAGTCATATCTCAGTCTAGACTTCCATTCCACCACTTTCTCAATACACCTGATGGCTTACTCCATGTTTCTACTTGAATATACCAACACCACACTGAACTTCTGGATCTCATTACAGACCACATAATCCCTCACTTTTGTCTAGAAAAATTTCTCTGTTAGAGCTGAACCTCACAGATGCTTCAGAAATCCTCTCAAGTTCACATCTTCTCTTCACTCTGGTCCCCACCCTAGTCTATGCCCACTTACAGTCTAGCATGGAACTCTATGTGAAGTTCCACCATGTGCTTCAAATCCTTTTCAGTCACTCTCCACACAACGGTTGTGATATTTATATGTGGGAAACTCTGTAAGATCTGTGCTTAGAAACCCTCCATGATGTGGAGACAAAGTCTATTCTATAATCTTAAAAAGACTAGAATTGTTTCATTTTCCTTACATTCCTGCATCTTTTCTCTGCACCTCACCTCTACTTCATAACTAACCATCCCTCCTCTCTTTCTTCTCTCTCCAACCCTAACAAAAATGCAGCATTTTATTTTTTTGTTTGGTTGATTTGGTTTTCTGGTTCTTGTTTGTTTTGAGACAAGGTTTCTCTGTGTAGCCCTGGCTGTCCTGGAACTCTCTCTGTAGAACAGGCTAGCCTCACACTCACAGAGATCCACCTGCCTCTGCCTCTTGAGTACGGAGATTAAAGGCATACACTACCACCTGGCTAGAAATACATCATTTTCAAGGAGACTCGTTAATATCCCCTTTTTTAAAAAAGTTATTTCACTCCATGTTATTACAAAATACCTCACAAAAGCAATTTGAAAGAAGAAATATTTATTTGGCTTGGGGTTTAAGAATGGATATAATGCACCATGGTGGGAACACACAGGAGTGACAGCATTGGACAGGCAATTACTTCACAGCCACACTCTGGAAATAGAACTGATGCTGGTACTCAACAGGATTCTTCATTTCATCCTTTTCTATTCAGTGTGGCAGCCCATCCTCTGAGATAGTACTGCCTACAAGCCCCCTCAGTTATAATTCCCTGGAAACTCCCTCAAAGTTACACATATGGGTAGATCTCCCAGTCCAGTCAGGTTGATACTAAAGATCAGCCATCAGAAGTCCAACCCTCAGCTAACACCCAAACATATAATTTAACTCAGAGCATCCCACCCTTGGTCCACAAAGACTCCTGGGAATCTCCTGCACAAAATTCCTCCATCTGTTATTAATTCTATCATTGCACAAAACTCAAAGTTCCGTCTCTCCTGATACTTAAGATAATTTCTTAATTGTGAGCACCTTTAATTTTTTAAAAACAATAGATTATTTTCTTCCAGTATACACTGGAATAGAATATACACTCATTTCAAGATAGAGAAAAGGGGTCAGAGAAAGAATAAATGAAGACCAGGGCAAACATCAAATCCTGTAACCCCATATCTAACATTTGGGTGTATGTTGGTGTTGTTTATGTTCCAATAGGATCTAGTAGCTCTCCCTAGGCCAGTTCTATAACACATATATCCTCTCTCTTAGGCTGATTCCACTCCATGCCTATAGCTATCTTCAGCAGATGCCCTATGGTATTGGCAACTCCAGCATCCTGGAGTCTTCTCTACAACTTGAACTTCACATTCAAAGCTTCATGCCACAGCCTTTCAGGGCCCCTTTATAAGCAATTCTATCCTGTTATACATTTCTTAGTCTTAGAGCTTTCTGGAAGCAAGCTGTAAGACTCCATGAACATGTAATGTTCTGTATGCCTGAAAAACCAGTACAAAAGAGATCACTTGCCAGGTTTTGTTGCCCATTGAGGGTGTAGTCTGAATTCCTGATATCAGCACTATAATATTCTCCATGTGCCTTGGTGTCTGAACCAAGGAAACCACTTCTTTGGGTGATTGGTGTTAAATAAGTAACCCCTTTATATTCAGTCTCAGTTCTCTTTTTCTCTAAACTCTAACAGTTACAGGTACTTAGCTGTATCATCCTCTTTGACCATAAATTTAAATTCACTTGTAGTTCTTTCTCTGAATACATGTACATTTTTATAGCCTTCTGTTCTACTGGCTGTTCAATATCACTGTAAACTGGATAAAATAAGTCAATAGTAATAATGCCACATCCTGAGGCTAGACAGATGGCTCTGAGGTTAAGAGTACACACTGTTCAGGCAGCAGAATCAAATCAGGTTGCTTGTGACCATGTCAAGTAGCTCCAAACTACCTCTAACTCCAGCTCCAGGAGACCTGATGCCTCTGCCTTCAATGAACACCTGCACATGTATGCATGCCCATACAGAGACATACACACAGAGGTAGTTAAAATAAAAGTCAAAATCATGCCTACAACCTCAATACAATGCTTCCTTGTAATTTTCTCCATAAAATAAATTAAGTATATTACTTTTGAACTCAGCCTTACTTAAGATCATAGGACACAGGTAGAATGTAACCAGATGCTTCACCAGAATTTAACATCAGTGGTTTCTAACCCAGTTCCCTAGAGAGTCCATGTCCTCCTCCAAAACATCATGAGCCAGGACTTTATGCTGTGCATTTCTATTAGCATTCAAGTCTCCCAAACTCCCACAAGCATGTTCCATTAAGCTCCAATTCCAGAACTCTAGGATTTTCTAATATACAGCTCCTGCCACTTCTCTCTCCCAATAGACCAATATCAAAGGACTATGATGCATGGACAGGTTTGTGCAGCAACATCCCCACTTTTGGGTACCACTTTTTGTATTAATTACTGTTGTCATTGCTTTGACAAGGTACCTGACAGAAACAATTTCAGTGAAAACAAGGCTTTCTGGCTTTTGGTTTAAGAAGAGAAGGAGTAGTAAACCATGTTAGAGTGTCATGTAATAGAAACTTGAGGCAGGTCATGACATTGTGTTCATAGTCAGGGAGCACAGGCTGATGTATGCTGCCATTCAGCTGGGCTCCTTCCAAGCTCATGAGATGGTACTGCCTACATATCTCCTCATTTAAAACTCACTAAAGACACACACCCAGAGGAGTGTCTCCCAGGTGATTCCAAATCCAGTAAAACCAACCATGGAGACTATTCATCATAATTCCTCTGCTGTCTGTTCCCATGGCATCCTGCATTTTCCCCTATAAGTCACAGTACAATTGTAATGAGATATCCGGACACTGTTTTGTATAGATGTCTTACATTTCTACACTATAAGTTCATAATGAGCATGTCTACTCTCTTCTTCATTGTTATCCCAGACACTAGTATTAACTTATTAATAATAGATGCCCAATAAATATTTAGTGAATTAGTTAATAGACCCCTTGCTTCCTATTAGTTACATACAATTGTTTAAAGATCTCATAAATCTCATCACTTATCTATATAATATATTCAGAAAGCAAGCACCTAGAATTTTCCACACAGCTAGTGATGCCTTCATATTGAGAGAAAGAAATAAGATTTAATGGTCACACAAATTGATAGGAAAAAGACAAGAATTAAGTTAATGGTAATTTTTTATTTTTTATTGTTTTTTCACAAACTGATAGCAAGAAAATGTTTTAAGGTGCCTTTTTCTTTCTTTTTTTTCCTTTCTTTTTTTGTGTCAGGAAAGCTCACAAAATAAAGGCCCACAACAAAAACAAGACCAGAAAGATTGACAATCATGTCATTATTATTTGTATAGTACATGTAACACATTATTACTTTCATCATCTTTTCAGAATTTAATAAAAAGATTTTTAAAAAAACAATTTATAATCAGAATATGTATGACATAGATTAATAAAAAAGCTAATTATTTTACACAGCTTCAAAACCATTAATTGTCTCTGTCTACCTGTTGTGAATTGGCTTCCTTTTCTCCTTGGTTTCACACACACACACAAGAAAAAAAACACAACCAACTATCCAGCTAATAATAAAATCACCAACAATTCTTGCTAATAGGAAGTAAGTGAGTAATATTGGCAACTTAATCTTTTTCATGGACTTTTTGATAGTATTTTAAAGAGAAATATTACTGACAATATAATGACAGTTATTTAGTGAGTAACTAGAAATAAAACTACAGCAGAGTTAATAAAAGTGATTAAAAACAGTGGACAGATAACTCATCAATATATTTAATATACTGGGCAGGTTTAACCTAACAATTTTGCTTTTACAGGCAGTTTTATCAACCATTTTTAATTTATCCTTCTAAGGAAAACAAAAGTGCATCATGAAACTCAATTAAATCAGGAGTGGTAAAGCTTTGGAGCATTTCTCTACAGTCCCTATATCAAAATGATTTGTTAAACATGGAGTTAGGAAAGACTTCCTCACATACAAGTGAAAGAACAGGGTATATGGGCGAACCCTCTGCATTTCAATGACAGCAAATAAAAACAGGTACGGTGCATTTTAAACCTTGAGGACTTCCTACAAAACTCACCCATAAAATGATAAACTGAGCATAAGTAAGAAATGTAGTTTAATGCTATGTATCTATAATAAACATAGATGCATTTGACAATATGCCCATGGCTCCTGGGCTCTCCCACTACAATGAGGCAACAGAAAATAAAATTATACACAATTAGAAACTAGCTCTATTCTTAAAAAGAAAATGACAATTACAAATTGGAACTCTGCTGTTTTAAACTAACTTGCTTAAGGTGGGGTTCAGCTAACTCAGGTGTTATGTAGAACATCCCATGATTTATAGGGTAGAAATAAACTATTTCATTTGAGATGGTCATTTTTGAGATTCCATTTATTATAGACTCTAGCTTATCCTCACAATGCATACTCCATGTTAAAGGAAATGTTCTAGAGGAACAAAATAAAAATAAGACAGCCCTCTCCACAGACAGTATTGGTTAGAAATAGCATTTACTATTTTTCCTTGTCACAAAACTCATGACTAGTTCTTACAGAAACATTAGAAATTACAAGTATATAAGATGAAAAAAATACCAAACATCTGTAATATGAACACTAAAAGGAAATACTGCTAACATTTTGCTATATAGAGCTCTAGATTCCTATTTTTCTTTTGACTAACAAATATGAAGATGAGACAGATACACAGATGATAAAGAGGTAAGATAGATAGATAGATAGATAGATAGATAGATAGATAGATAGATAGAGTGGGTGTGAAAGACAGCAGCATGAATGTGGAGGGGTCTGTTCTGTACTTCCACTTTTACATGGGTTTTAGATATTAAGCTCAGGTTGAGAGACATAAAGAGCCAAAGACTGCAAAGCCACCTCAATAGTCAGTCCTCTTTACAAGATTTTTCAAAAATTCAAAATAATCTATTCTCTAGCTATAAAATTTTGTTTAACCATCTACCAATGAAGAACGTAGTCAGTCTTAGACACTGGGTAGCAACAGTACCCAGTGTACTGCAAAAGGTACACAGAGAGATATCTGAAAGGAACAAGCACAAAAATGTGGTGTCTCAGAGGTACCTACCCATACACAGCAGTACTATTAGTGGGGTAGCATGTTCCAGACATGAAAATGAACCAGATACAAATACTTGGACACAAAGCTGGAGAGAGATGACTTAGCAGTTAAGAGCATTCCCTGCTCTTCTAAGGACCCAGATTGGACTCAGAGCACACACAGCAGCTTTCAACTATATTTAACTCCTGCTCCAGAGTATCTGATGCCCCCTTCAGGCCTTGGCCAGCATTGCATGCATATGCTGCAGGGACACAAGCAAAACACTCATACACATAAAATAAATTTTGATCTAATTTTCTTTTAATTTAAACACTTGATAACAATGAATGGCATTCTGAGCTATTATAAGTAATATTTAATTCTGATGGCAGCTCAAGTGTGTTCATTTTGTTTTTAGAAAGGTCAATCTAGTATCAGTAGAAAGACTATTTTTAGAGGAAAAGAATCCTCCAACAAAAACAAGAAGTTTCTATTGTAAGAGTAAGAATGAGATCTATCACAGAGACAGTGGAATTTGGGAAACAAGAAGAATCTGAGAATCAACAAGCTTATATATGTAACAGATATATGACTATATATATCTAACTACATAGATATACATAGTCATATATATGTTAATATAGTTATGTTATGTATACAATAACTAAATATATATTGAATTATAATACTTAGCCAAATACTCATGTCATGAAGAGAGGATTTTGTTTGAAATAAAAACATTAATTCTACAAAATGCAGAGGGGCAAAGTGCTTGTTTTTATAACCTCCACTACTGTATCTAGCACACAATAAATGCTCATCAAGGAACCACTAAGAATAGTAATAGCAACTTTATCAGTGGTGATCATAATGACATTACTGGTAAATAGATACATAGATGGACTGGTGAGAGAGAGAGACTCTCTGATACATTGTCAGGCTTTAGGTTATCTCATAAGTAGTAGATGTATAAATCTAGATTCTAAAAGGAATGTCTAGGCTTGAGATATAGATTGAAGAGCCATTATTTATAAACTGAGAATTTTTGCAGTGGAAAACCCCACAAGAGGCTTATCCTACATACATCAAAGGGGAAGAAAATGAACCTTGCCCAGCTAAGTCCTACACAGCCTGTTCTGTACTATGAAGCCGGTAATGACTCTTAGTGTACCAGTTTGAAAAGTCAAATCAAATTATCTTCCTCTTGACACCTTCTTTCTGCACTGCCCTCTACCTATAAAGGACTAACAGCATCACCTCTCTACCCATACCATTATAAGAAGAAAGAAAGAAAGAAAGAAAGAAAGAAAGACCCAACTTTTGCCTCACAGTGGGCACCAGGAGACAAATGCAGACTCACTGGAAACCAAGTGTTGAAAATCTGTGTTGCATCCTCCATTTTACCAACAGCACTCTGGTTATCAGAACCTAAAACTTAGGCACACTGACATTGTTAGAAAGAATTCCTAGTAAAACAGTTTGAATGCTTGTCTCATTTTATTACACCAATAATAAAGTTTTTGTTTTACAAGTTTACAGTTGTGTGTCAATCCATTAGTCACACTTTATCATTTCAAAGACAGGTATGCAGGTGTGGTGATTTTTGTTTGTTGTAAAAATGATGCCAGAGAATACATTTAGTATTTGGGGCAGATTAAAGAAATAACACAAAAGAAAATGGAGGTCCCAGGATTTGGAAAAAGACAGACACACACAGTTGAAGGTTGCCTTTCTCCCAGCTCTCCTCTCCCTCTCTTAGGTTATGTCAAACTCCGACTACTGTTTCCCCCATGTTTATTTCTCTTATAATATTGTCATGATAAAAAAAAAGAGAGAGAGAAAGGCTCCAGACACAGGGTCAGAAGTGCTTAATACACTCTGGTCATTTCTGAGATAAGCACTAGGTGTGCATCTCAGTGGACCTCAGAAAGCATCTTGGTTCTACTTTCCAATTTTATATATTATGCTGACAGAGTCAGTGGCTCTAAGTCACACAGTACACTTAGAAGGGGCCTGTAGCAAGGTTTTCCCCACATCTTAAACTAAGGAATTTTTCACTTATGAATGAGCTTCAGGTGCAGCAAATGCACCTGAATACTGTTTGCCTGCTCAGAAAAAGACATGCCTCCCAAAAAAGCTTGAAAATATACAAATGCTAAAGATAATGAGATGATACAAGAAATCTTGTAATTGCACAAACTGGGTTATAAATAGGCATTCTCTGTCCAGAGGTTTCTGTGAGCATTTCTGACAGGAATTATTTCTAGAAATATCAAGAAAGCAGTGGTACTTGGGTTGCCTCTTGAAAGAGGAACATAATGCTTCTAGGCAGAAATGGGGATAGAATGGAGACACAGACAGAAGCCAGAGGAAATAGTCTAAGAACAAAGCTGTCCATGGAGCAGTGAGACTAGATGGGAATCTTCTAGGAGTAAGATGAACAAGGTGAGGCTGAGTTTGTGCTGGAGCAAGAGTGGGACACGGAATGTCAGGGATTGAAGGCACTATGTGTATCCAGAGAGACCAAGCAAGGAAGAGCCTGACATAGCAGAATCTTCAGAATGGTTCAGAATTCAACTCAGCAGCCAATGTATGGGGCCTTGAGCAATATAGGAATATAGACAGGGAAACCATTAGAAAAAAAACTGTAAATTTTGATAAATCAATTGAGAGATTCTGATTGTGTTATGTAAGTGATAAGGTATCTCTCTGGGTCAAATTGATAGGACTATATGCTGACATGCAAAATTTAATGATAAGCATTAAAAACTATCTTTTAACTATACAGTTATAAATATATATAACTATAAATATAACTATTCTTTTTATGTATTCCTTTGTTTTAAATAAGCTGTAGTCTATTCTAACTTCATTATTTGGTAGTTTTAGATTCAGGCCTTTAAAAACTGTACAAATTGGAGCTATTAATTAGATTAACACCTATTTTCTGAGAATTTGTTTTCTATTAATGGCAATAATAGACATAATAACTTTATAGGGAAAACAAAATCAACACCACTCACAACCCCTTTATGCCCACTAGGATAGCTGTTAGCAAAGCCACACAGATGAATATTAGCTGGTGAGGGTGTGAGGAGATTGGAGCTTGAATTCTCTGTTGGTATGGGGTATAAAGTGTGCAAATGATAAGAAAAAAAGCATAGACTAGCCCTAAGATCCAAAAATTCTATCCAGGGAGGAAAATCCTCCAAAATGAAGATTGAGAGCTCATGCAGGTATTTCTATGCTTGTCCAGCATAACCCACAAGAGGCAAGGACAGAAGTCACCTGTATGTCACCAGTGGGTGAATTGATAAAAACTGTGTTGTGCAATATAAAAATGCATACTATTGAGTGTTAAAATCAAAAATCTCTGACATCTGCTACAGTACATATGATAGTGAAGGCATAATATTCAGTGAAAATAAGCCAATCACAAAAGAACAAAAGCATATTCTATTGCATATATGTCAAATAGTCATAGCCATAAAGACAGAAAGTAGAATGGTGGTTTCGGTTTCTGAGGACAGAGAAGGAAAGTGTGTGTGTGTAGGGGGTGGTGGGGCGGTGTTAATGATCAGTAGATAAAGAATTCGTTAGGAAGGTGAAAAACTTCTGGAGACAAATTATAGTAATGAGTGAACAACAATGTAAGCATACCACACTAGTGTGTGTGTGTGTGTGTGTGTGTGTGTGTGGTTAATGTGGTTAGTTTTCATAGCTAAAAACAGTCTGCTCAGAGAATAAGAGCATTTTCTAAAATGTTAGACTTTACTGTAGAGTCTGCACTCCAGTGAAACCCTTGGCTTTCCCAAGGGCATGATTTGATCAACCCCTGTGACGGGAAGAAGACAACAGAGGGAAGAAGGTCCCTAGCAGAGGTGTCACCTGGATAAGCTCAGTACTGTCACTTGACAATAGGCACACACCTACTTCGATCTGAACCGCTTCACCTTGGAGGGCAGCAAAGGGTTCTCACTGCATAGTCTTCTCCCAAGAATGAAGTCTAAAGACAAATTCTTGTGACACAATCTAGCCATCTATTTCCTCCTTAGTTATGGTAGCTTGTTCTACACAGAGTATATTCCCTGTGGGGGCAGGAAATACAGCAACTGCTGATTTGGGAAACCCCCTCATCACCCATGGTGGCCCTGGAACCAACTAGACAACGAAGGACCTTGCCATTCATCCTAGCCCAAAGGTCACATGCTGTTCTGCCTACAATCTAACCAAGAACTAATGTAACATTAAAAGTAAGACAAAGAAGAGAAAAGCACCTCAACATCCCCTCAAAGTTATTGCTTCTTTGGGAAACATTTTCTCTTCAGTTATTAAAACCAAATTTCTCGTGAAATTAAAGTTAACACTACTGAAATTCTCAAATGTCCATGAGTACAGTGCAAAGGTGAACATTACATCTCTGAATGCTGAGGTCAAGTACTGAGAATGAGATGAGGTGCTATATGATAATGGGTCTTTATAAAACAGCACCAAGGATTCATTAACTCTTTGAGACCCTTGTATACATTCAAGTATTCACAACACACAGAATTTTACTTCTTAATGAGATATAAATTGCAAGGGATAAATTCAGTCCAATAATAATTGAGAGAAATTTTTTTTAGAAGTTTAGCAACCTTTCTCAAAAGCCCAAAAGTCAATCTGGGGGTGATATGAGAAGGCAATGATGTTTTGGAAGCACATAGTTTCTTATGCTATTTTCTATAGATATCCCTTATTTGGCGATATCCCATAGTTGGGTGATGTATTCTATCACCCAACTAGTGATATGAACAAAAAATTTAGAAGGGCATTTCTTTTCAAATATAGTCTACATCAATATACATCTGGGAGTGTCTCTATCACTTACTATTTAACAATTAATGATTATTTGAACTATAAACACACAAAAAAATAAACTGCATCTCCAGAAGATGCAGTCAATCAGTAGTAGTTGTGACTGCATGGTTTTAGTTAACCTCTCAATTGGAGCACTTCCATTGCTTTATTGGCACTGTCCAGATGACAGACGTGGTTACAGAAACAGTACTTCTGAGGGCCTTACATCTTTAGTATCTCCTTTCCATACCCTGGACTCCAAAGTATACCTGCAACCAAGACTCTAACATAGTAATTAGCCATATCCCCATATACATATATATGCTTTATTTAGCTCATGTCTCCTGCTACAGTAGAATAAAAGGCAAAGAAACAATATCCTTCTACCAATTCTCTGCATTCATTGTTATCTACAAAATCTGGCCTCCAGCTCCTGAACTGCATACCACTCTGAGTTCCTCTTAACAGTTCGCAACATATCAGGGCAAATGTCCAAAGACAGAGCTTTGGCTTGTTCATAGAAAGCCTGTGAACTAGAAGATGCAACACAGGTATTCTCTCTGGATGAAGAAGGAGTCAATCAGAAATAAAAAGAGCACTTGTACACATAGTCTTGTGATCTCAGCTGCCTGTTATCCAGTGTATTCAATCCAAGGCAGCTGAATTCTGAGATGCCGAGAGAGACAGTCAATGTGATGAAGAACAGTAAGCCTATATGCACACACTGAGATCCAGCCATGGTCCTGGTGTTTGCCTAAGGCTTCCTTTTGAAGGCTCTTCATAAGGAACCAGAGCCAAAGGGGGTATATACAGGAAACCTGATTGGAGAAAAGCCAGGACACCCCTGCATAATAAGAATTTCATACTTTTATTTTATTAATTATTATAAAATTATGACTTATTCTGGGTCCAATGGGGTGAGTCAAAGTTAAGAAACAGTTTCCAGGAAATACAAACAAAATACAACTTATATGGCTCTTTTTAATGCCTTGATGGCTAGTCAGAACTGGGGAAAATGGTTTTCTAACAATTAAAATCTAATATAAATGAAGACGAAGCAACCCATTTTTAGCTGCTGACTTCACTTATTTTTTAAACCTACTTGAATTCATACAGAGATAGAAATCAAGAAAGCAAGCCTTCAGAAACAAGTCTGTCTCAAGCACATTAATAACACACACAGGTAACATGGAAACACCGCACTGTGTCTACTAGAGCCCTCCCTCAACTCTGTGAGACTTGACCCTACTCCTCCAAATTCTCAAGCCAAACAACTTTACATTTGAGCACCACGTGTCACTAAGAATCTGTGCATGTACTAGAAAGCAATATTTTACCAACATATGGTAACCAGGTAGGTCTTACTCTACCATAATACTTTAATTTTCAAATCAGGTTTAGGTTAATATGTACAGAATTAAAGCATTTATACATGACTTGAAAACTATTCATAAGGCCTAAAGTTATAAAAAACAGTAAAAATTGTCTTTCATTTTCCCATTAGAACTAAACAACATGATGCACTTTTTTGTGACTGCTTAGCCTAGTAAGGAACTTTATTTTATACATATTATATCCAGAATGATTGTGCACTTATATAAGGCTAATCATAATATCAATTCAATAAGAGCTCAACAGAGTTTTTTTTTTTCATATTATTCAAGCTTATTTTAAACAAGCCACAAGAACCTAAGCATTACTAAGTACTTAGGGCAGCTCTGGATATATCTAGTCAGCACATAAATTGTCACTGGAATGGAAAAGGGGATTTTAAAACACATTGTTTGTGATTAAGAAAACCAACAGGAAGAAAATGAGTAATACTGAATCAAGGGAGATCCCCTGAACAATGAATGGATTATATTTCACAAGGGCAGCAACCTGCCCCAAGCCCATCTTCTGTTCTCAGTTGCTATAAATACACAGGCCTGGGCAAGCACAGCTTGTTGTTTTATCCTTGGGGTCATATAAGCTTCCCAGAGAATGCATTAAGACATATGGTAAAACTGTCCCTAAATTCAAAGGCTTTATAGATCTCCCCAAAATGAAGTGAATTATCCCCTAGTGCTAGTAAAACACTCTAACTCAAGTATTTAAATATACTTTAAAAAACATTTGTAGTCTGAAGAATTGTTTTCCCAAACAACATATTCTATTAAAATATTTTATATTTTAATATAAACATAAATAAATACACATACAGTTTCTCTCCCCAACAGAAGGAATTTGAATGTACTATAAATTTTTGACAACAAGATTTATATGACTTTGAAAAAGTCAGTGACAAATACTTGGGAAATTAAATTTACATGTGTATTCATGAAATACCAGCAGTCAAGCAAAATCTGTTCCTAGTTCTACTTTCTAGTACAGCTTTTGTTGAGAATAATTTTTTTCAATACTCACTGGAAAAAAATCCCTGCAGCACTTATTTTGTTTTGTTTTCATGATATTGTAAGGTCAGTTCACTTTATGAAACAGTGATGGGGGTATTAGAAAGAGTAAGTATATCAATATTTATCACCAATATTTTATAAGCATAATTTTCATACATAGATATCTTTGTTCTCTACCATATAACACACATATTTACATTGGATTATACAAACATGATGGCCAAATTTGTATGACTCAGCTGTAGATGTTATTCAGCCTCTGTATTGCTAGTCCCTTTTGGAAATCAGTTTCTGCCTGATAAAACTACAATGCTTTGAAAACAAAAAACATAGCATATCAAACAATAACTTGTTTCAATGACAGAAATTTAATTGAAAAGATTATTAGTTTGCTTTCCAGCTGAAGATAAATTCCTAACTACCTGTCTCAGTTCATTCATGGGAGAAAGAAAAATAATAGATAGGTAAGTAAATAAATAATAAAGACTGAAAAGAATTCAAACAATTATCATGAATGTGTAATCTATTCAAACTTTGACTATTGAGCAAACAATTTATGAAATTCTATGTTGTCTCCTAACCATGCTAACAATTTTTACCTCAAAGGGTCTATTCTATTATATATATATACATATATATATGCCACTTAAGCCTTTACAGTAGATGGAGGAAAAGAGAAGGAAATCAGGGAACCTTTTATCATCTAAACCCTGAGGCTAATCTATTGCCTGTGGAGTTTCTACTCTACTAAGCAACTTGTAGCAAACAGCATTGCAGCTAAAATCGTAAGAGCTGGAAACTGTTCCCCTGGGTATGATATCACAAAATGACTTTGCTACATTCCTTCCCCAGTCTGACATGGCTCAAGCCTGCACAGAATTGTCACACTCCACACTCCATGGGCAGTTCCTCTTATTAGATAAGGACCCTCTCACTGTCACACTTCCTAAAATCAAGAAGTACATAAGTGACTAATCAGGACAAAGCAGCCCCATTCTCTCTAGATATTTCCCACTTGTCTGTGTCCCTTTTCTTCATAGTTTCTGAATGGCACTGTTAACAGAGAAAACACAGCTGGGTGGATTCACAAGTTTTCACACACACACACACACACATACACACACACACTTTCCACCCAGCATTCTAAGTATGGGTTTGCTGAGCTCATCCTATATAAATCTGCTTATGGATAAGGATTCAAAAACATACTTAGCACACTTTTACTTGGTCCTTAAGCAAGCCTTACACTTAGATGTCATATAATGCCTACCGTAAATTATGTAACACTGAACTCACCAAGCATTGTAACTACACAAATCTAGCACAGTAACATTATGACTTCTCAGTCTTCCCAATCCCATGTAAAAGAAACTATCAGTTCATTCAAAACCTCACTTCCTCCCAACAAGCCAGGATTTGAAATTTTGTATTCTCTTTGATTGGTAAACAGAAGGGCAACTATCTCTATACTGAGTAAAGCTTTTTGTCTTTTTTGTCTTAGAGGTGCAAAATACCATATAATCTCTCCAGGCAGCATGGATTTTCCATGTCCAAATATTCTCTAAATGTGTGGAAGGGCATTATTCCTGAAACCTGACATTTGTTTCTAGTTAGGAGCCATTACCAAAAGCATTGATCATTTAGTAACACACCTTCAATCCCAGGTGCCACTGTAACTGCAGTGCCCTCTGTGATGACGCCCCAGGATCCACAGTAAATGATGTGAAACTCATATGGTTTGGGGGAAAATCAAAGTCCTTCTTGAATTACATATAATAAAACATGTGAAAGCTGAACTATAGCCTGGCTTAAGGGTTCTATTTCAGATTCTGTAACAGAAGAACATGAACTGCAGTGCAATGGTGTAGAGCTTTCCTGTTCATAAGACAGATCCCAGGGAGCATTCCCCCATGTTATACAGTGACATCTATCAACCAGAGCTGGGAAATCCCAACGTCACTCAGAACAGCCTCTGTCCACAGAGTGGTACAATCCTAACAGGTCTCTGGCACACCAAGCACATTGTCAACATAAAGAAACAGTGGGTGAACTTTGCTCTTGTCTGTTATTAAAACCAAATCATTAGGTATTAATTAACTCCAGGACACAAGCACCACAAATGGCAACCAGAAATTTGCGTTTAATTGGCTATCACCAGACACAAATTTAAAATAACCGGCACACTTTGCACCACAGGCAGACAGAGTGTGTCATTATGATGCAGAGTTTTGTGAAAATTCAATTAATCTGACCATCCATTAGACAAATGTATAAAGACCAAGGAAAAAGAGCTATTAAGCATGTTAGAATGTGTAATATGTAATCATGTTAATTTACGGTTTGAGAAGGAATCCCTGCTATGTGTTAGTAGTGATTATATGGTAATCAGGAAATGATACAGATATTTAGGTCCTAGAGATTGTTTTATGAATGGCAACAATGCAATTCTACCTCAGATGTGTAATTAGACGCTCAGCTAATTTCTCAACTCTGATAATAAGATACTCCTGAGTGAATACTCCTCAGCGGTTAAAATAGGAAAAGTCTGGGAAATCTAAGGGTAAACTTCTCAGCTTAGCATCTTTAAGGCCTAGATAAAAAGCACAATTGCGTTAATCTGTTCTAGTTCCCAGACCTGGAGAAACATCCTCCAAACCAAAATACTGTGAACAAAATTTTTGACTGGATTTTCCCAAGAAAATTTACTCTGTACTTCTTACATACACATACAAACTAGCTACATATTCCACCTGTGTGTTGGATATTAACCCAAAACTCTGCCAGTATCTGTAGAGACATCTTAGCCAGTCCTTTCCTCAGGACTCTCCACAAACAACCTGACTTCCTCTGGATCAGAAAGAAGTAAAGGACTTGGAAACCAACCGGTTCCTCTTTCAGAGAAGCCCCACACATGAGGACCTACAAAAACCACTTCCTAACCACAGCCAAGTTCAACAGCACAACACCTAAGGAAGCAGCAGGCACATTCCCCATCAACTTACTGAACCAAACCCCTAGGGATTCAAAAGTTTTAGGCGGACCAGCAGAGGACCAAACTTAGAATTCCACCCAGAGCAAAAACCCAGAGAGAAATCGCCCTGCCCGATGGCACCTGCAAGACTGCCCTCCTCTAGGACCCTTAGGACCTAGGAGCGCCTGCGCCCAGCAGCCGTCGAAGGGGACCAGAGGGTCTGGCGAAGCACTTACCGCACCGCTTGCACAGTACGCGGCTGACCTCCTTTTTGAGGTTGCGGCCAGTCTCCAGTGGGGGAAATGAGGCTCGGAAGGCGGGCGGCGCGCGGCCGCTGCTGTTGGCATCAGGTTCCATGAAGAAGATGTACCTGCTGTCCTCCTTGAGACGCCCGCAGGACGGGAAGGCTGGGTGGCCCCAGGTGTCCAGGCGCACGGTGAGCAGCGAGTCCTTCTTCAAGCCCCCAGCTTTTACCGCCCACACCTGGTGCACCTTCACTAGATAGGGCACGGGATCCCCGGGTTGGTCGGTGCTGGGCACGGGGAACTCGGTGGGTAGGGTCCAGTTGGCAGCGGGCGCAGGGTCCTGTGAGGGCGGTGGGTCCTGTGCGTGCTGTCCCAGTGCCCCTACCTCTGCCCCTGCCTCGCCGGCTGCCTTCCTGTCGAGTGCCCCCTGCTGCCGCCGCGGCGGGTGCACCTTTCCCTCGATCACCACCGCGGCGCTCCGGGCCAGCTCCTGCACCGAGCCCACGCTGGGCGGGGACGAGTAGCACACCGAGGTCCCCGCGGGAGCCGCCCGCTCGGCCGCCGCCCCCGGCACCAGGGCCGCGGTCCCCAGCAGCAGCAGCGGCAGCAGCAGCAGCGGCAGCAGCAGAGGCGAACGGCTGGCGGGCCGTGGATGCTGGGCGCTGGGGCTGGTACCCAGCGGGCGGCGCGGGGCGCGTCGCCATCTCATGGTGTGAGGTGCGTGCGGGCGCCTGTCGGTGCGGACTCTGCCTGGCTGGCTCCAGCTGCCTCGCCTTGCCTGCCCCCACTCCTGCCCTGACCCTCCTCCTTTTATTTATTTATTCGGGGGGTAGGAGAATTGTTTATGGGGGGGAGATGGGTGGAACCACAGAAAGGCAAAGAGGCAAATTTTAAAAAGAAAGAAGAAGGGATAAAAAGGAAAAGGGGAAAGAAAAAAAAAGCCTTTGCCACCGCCTCGGTTGCAGGAGTGACAGGTTCCCCCCGCGCCGCCGCTGCCGCCGCGCCCCGAGCCCTGCTGTCGGGGATGCTGTCACCGGAGGAGGAGTGGAGGTGGAGGCGCTGCTCGGCGGGGAACAGTCCTTTGTGTGGAGTGCTGCTGCGGCGGCTGCTGGGCTGCGAAAGCAGCGGGGACGAGAGCGCGGGGACAGAGCCCTGGAGGCGGAGTTGCGTGCCTGGAAATCGCTGGGTGGCCGAGGCGACAGCGCCCTGCGCCTGGCCTGCCTGTTTACCTGTGCTGCGAACTCGCCCCGCACGCTGTGTGCCCTTCCCGGTGCTGATCTGGAGCCTGGCCGGCTCGGTCCTCCCTCGGCTGGCTGTCGCCCTGAATGCTGCAATTGGGAGGACCGGCGGGCTGCAAGGCTGCAGTCCGAGTGGGCTGCGGAGATGTACTGTGGTGTGAGAGGTGACGCTTCAGTGAGCAGGGACCTGTTAGCCAAGCTGGATGCCCAAATTTAGGAAGGAGGCCAAGGTGGAACACAGGATAAGGGTCTTCCATTCAGAAAAGTTTTGGATGATCGGGTTACTTGGCAGTCAAAAGGGAGCAACATGTTCATGGAAGACAGGCAGCAATTAAAATAACAACTTTAAAACACGCCCCCTCTCTTTCCAGCGCACAGGCACTGTACACTTCAGGTATGAAGCGGCTCTGTCCTTTCTCATTTGACACTTCAGTTTGACTATCCCTCTCTGCCTTTGCCTCTCCTGAATATATGGTTCGCCATGATTTCAGGACTCCTGTAAAGCTCCTTCCTCGTAAAAGCTTAGCTGAGTCAACTGCTTGCTTAGTAAGGCCATTTTATATATAGTTTATGTCACTTTTCTTTAAAGATCAAAGTTTCCGTGGGTACTAGAACAAAAGGTCCCAGACATACTGTGTGCTTAATATTTTGTCTAATCCTCCACCCCTCCCTAACTCCTATACTGCTAGGCTTAAGGACCTTCTTCCAAAGTAAGAATCCATCACTTCTCATGGATATTTTTTTTCAGCAATATGCAAGAGAAAGAAAACATTTTAGCATGTCTAGGTAAGTTATTCCCTGTTAAGTATGCTCTTTTACATGTTCAGTGGCAGAATACAGCAGAGGCAAAGTTGCTCACTGAGCAATAGATGTAAATTGTGGAAACAGAAGCCTTTGAAAGCACGCTGACTTCTTGATGTCTTTACTTAGGAATTCTACAAGTTGTCATTTCTTTCGAATGTCATATATTACCTGCCATGCTTCATTTTCTTTTGTTTTGTCTTGTGGTGCTGAGCATTGAACCCAGGGCCTCACACATATTAGGCAGGTGCTCTACCACTAAGCTATATGCCCAGCCTTTTAAAAAAAAATCACTTTTTTAATTTTAATGCAAGATCTTACTCAGTTGATGAGAGACTCACTCTTCAGCCTGCAGCCCAGTCAGGAGTTGAGCATGTAGTGCCTTCTCAATAGCCAAGGTTACAGTTTATGCAAACAAGCCCTACTAATCATGATTTTATACTTTAAAACTAAGAGATTTTAATCCATGAAATGAAGTCTTTGGTGATTGGCACCCTATAGTTGGCTACAAAACAGGGTTTCATTCTCTCAAAGCACAGCTTGGAAGAACAAATTCTGGATGCCCAAGTTTCTTTTTCTAACAAGTGACGATTGATTACTGTCTTCTACTCTGGTAGAATGAATGATGGAATCTTACTATAGAGTAGTGTCGTGGTCTCCACCACATGCTCTCTTGAATTCTTACTTTCAAGTTACCGTTAGTCTCCTCATATTGTCTAACATCATGTGTTTCTGACTCTCTGTTTTTTGAAGTTTTACTTGGAACACTTAATGTCTCTCCACCTTTCAGGTCTCAAGCAATTACCTAGCACTGCAGAACAAACCATTCCAAAAACTCTTCCCCTGAATACTATCCACCCATTTTGTCTGCAACTATAATAGTTAGTATAAACCTCAGCATGAATGACTCTTCTGCTGGTGGTGGGGATAATGGAGGGTGGCTAGCCTTTAGTGGCCTTAGCTGAGATAGCTCACATCATAAAGAAGGCTGGAAGATGGCTCAGCAGTAAAGAACTCTGGGGCTTTTCTCAGAAGACCTGAGTTCAAGTCCCAGTCCTGACATGGCAGTTCACAATTAACTGTCTTTAACTCTGGTTCCTGGGGATCTGATGCCCTCTTCTGGCCTTCACAGGGACCAGGCACATAAATGATGTACATACATGCCAGCAAAACACAAATAAAATAAAAATTAAAAATTTGTGAAAGCCAATCTTATTCTTCAGCAGACAGCCTGAGCTTATTCAAGGAACCTGAATATGTCCCAAATGAGTGAGTGGCCAGAATCATGCATGGTCTCCTACAGTCTAGGCTCAGAATTACCATCTCGTCTCATCACCAAAACAAAGCCATCTTACATTCCAGAAGTGGAACTGCAAGCCATCCATTTAGTAAGAAACACAAACTTATTGTCAAAAGCCAGCAAAAGGAGAAGAAGGGAACATGAGCTCTTTCTGCAATGGCTCACCATTTACATTAAACATCTTCTGATCCAACCATTCCATGGAGCCATCTTTTAAATACTAAACCCTCTGAGTGACCTTTTCCCATGATGCATTTTATTTGCATCATCATTACTTTTAATTGTATTACTTTATAGCTCCCAGACACTTCAGGAGTTCTATTCCTTTCTTCATCTAAACCATAAGTGTATTAGAAAACATGGGCCATCCAACCGCCATTCCTTTTTTAACTCAGTTATGGACACATATTAAGCACTCAATAAATGTCAGATAATTAATCATGGACTGATTTGGTAATGTTCTCCCCACACATTACCTCAACAGTGTCAAAGAGAAATGGAATTCCTGGCAATAAAAACAACAATAAAATGTTAAAGCCCTGACTTACAGAGTCATTAAATGCATAGCTACCTCCTCTTAGTACTTTACAAAGCATTTTATCTATGATCAAATATAAGCTGCCTTTCTGAAGAGGTACTTTTAAAAATGCCTCTGCTGACTCCCACATCCCCCCACTTCTCTCTCTAAGTGGAAAGGGATAATTTGAATGGATATTTTCAGTGCAAAGGTAGGGCTGCCTTAGAATAGTTCAGCTAAGAAATGTTTGCACATGTATTGAATTTCACTTCTTATATTGGAGTCCTCATTACCAAGGTACCACCTAAGGAGAGCTGTTAACCCATTTTGACCTTTAAAATCAGAAAAGGAATATTTCTAATATCAGTAGGCCTGGAGTAAAGCCAAATGATTTGCATTTATATCAAGATTTTGGTGACACTGCTTGCTATTGGTAGATAGACCATACTTTAAGAACCATCAGAAGGAGCCATGGGATCCAAGGAGATGGCTCAGCAGGTAAAAGCATTTGCTACCAAAGCTCATGACCATCTGAGTTGAATCCTGGGAGCCACATGGTAGAAGGAGAGAATGTAAGTTGTCCTCTGGCTCCAATCTGAGTGCCTTGACATACATACATGTCTCCTCGTCCCACAAAATATATAAATATATAAAATTACAAAGAAAAAGAACTACTGTTGGAAATTCAATATTAGCACTTTTGTCCACTGTGTAGCATGGGCAAACCTACAGGCAGCATGGTCAAATACACACTGTCACACCTTCATAACCTCCCCCTATCTAATTTTAATAAAGCAATATAGATTACCTCTTTAGTGGTGGGGCGGGTGCAGACTTTCCCACAGTTAAGAAGATATGGGTGAGCCACCACATTTGAGTAGCAAGGGTTCTGGGCTTAGCTTATTCTTGGGGATCAAAGTTTGGAAACAAAAGAAAAATAATGGATCAGAGAAGTTGTTATCATGTTACTTAGAGTATTATCTGTGTGACAGGGAAAGAACAGTGGTGAATGTGAAGTATTCTTTTTCTTACTTTAGAAAATTTGAAGAGTCCAAAATTGGCTCCACAGTTCAGTAGTGACTAGAAATGGTTTCCACTCTTAGACTTTATGCCCAATTATATGTTTCTAAGTGGTGCCTATAGAAGGGATAATGGAAAATCCACAGAGGCACCAGTATCTACTTTATCATCATTGACCAATAGCTTGCAGGAGAGCACACCTCCAGCCATAAATCATGAAATAACTAGACTGCAGACCTGAAGTTCTGAGTTGTACAGTTTCCAAAAGAACTCATGCATGCTTAACAGCCTGACTCACTGCAGATCTGGGATCAGGGATGACTTCCACAAAGCACAATGACAACAAACCAGGCAAACATGAGACCAGGGTCTACCCAGGAGAAGACACATGGCAAGATGATGCTCCATACTGCAATAGCTACAACATTAGGGAGACGCACAAAAGACAATTCTGAGTTTGGGAAGAACTGCCTTTCATTCTTTGAACCCTTCATTGACTATAACAACCGGGGCACCCCCATCTACACAGCCAATACCTGCATCCATGCATATGTTTAATTATATTCTTTATTTTTTGAAAAAGTAAAGCCATAAGAAGTAAATACAGAGACGTAATCTAGTGTCACTAAATGATACACTAAATTTTGTAGATTTCACCTACTTGAACCCTGATTTCAAGAGAAAAAGAGAATGAAAACAGAAGGATTTCCCCAGATGTTCTTTCCTAATCCATGGCATCCTGGAACTTCATAGCAAATGTGAAAGATGACTCCCTTAGCCAAAGAACTCAACAGTTTCCACCCAGTTTAGAGATGACTTACCTCCAGAAAGGCTCATGAATTGAAAATTTTGAGTGCCAGCTAGTGTTATTCTTTTAGCAAGTTCTGGGACCTAGCTGGAGGAAATGGTGCCCTGAGGGTGGGCTTAGGGGATCCAGCTCCTTTTCCCTTCTGTCCTGTCTAATATAAGGTGAGTTATAAATCCAGGGATTGTGGGCTGAAACCTTTGAAATGGTAAGCCAAATAGAGATGAGTAGACATTGAACATTTACATAAACAATACAGTTTATGAATAAAACTGGCTAGGATCAAATGTCATTTATACTAATTACTCACCCTTCATCTCTAGAATTCCATGAGAATTTTTTCCTGAGCCTATTTTACTGCTTATTAAGTTATTACTAGTTTGTTAGTTTGCTTTTTTGAAAAAACATCTATATATGAAAAAACATCTATGCTGGCCTTGGAATAGTTATGGAACCCCAGATGGCATTGAACTCATAATCCTTCTGCCTCCTCCACATGAGTGATGGGTTAATAAGCATAATCTACACACAGCCACATTTATTTCTTATTAAGCATATTTTTTGTTTTATTTCACAAGATCTTAGGAGAATTAAATTATTTAATATATATGAAAACTTCTTAGGAGCACCACAATTTTTATATAAAATACAATCTAGGTAAATGGTAATTTGTCCTCAGCATTCTTTCAGTCCATGGCGAGAGAAGCCTGTTTTGAAAATTGTCTTCAAGTTCGTCTTATAGGCCCTATTTAAATGCTTTTATTGCAAGGAAACTTATTTCTTCCTAGTGGTGCTTATTCAATTATTACACATATTTAGCTAATTGAAATAATTTTCTATAACAAGCTATAAGATACTCATTAAAAATCTGGTCATAAAATTCACGCAGTAGTTCAGTTGTGTGCCCATATTCTGTTGCTCTGTTTTAGACCCAGTCAGCCACGATCACTGTCCTTGGTCCTGGTGCTTGTCTCCCATGTATTTGCTGAATTTATGATCTTTATGAGGATTGGTTTTGAATTCACTTTTATGCTACTGTTGTTATTGCACATGTATGTATATGAATCTGTTTTATTACCAAGAGACTAGAGCCCTAAGGAGGAAATTGCAGAGAAATATGGAAAATGGATAACAGAGTAAGAGTTCAAAATAAACGTTTATCCATGGAAAAAAGTTTACAAGTTTGAGTCATTTTGAAGATCACTGAGGAACACAATGTGCAAAGAATGCCAGTTGCTGTGAAACTAAGGTCAAGGATCGAGTCAGCGTGTAGGATGTCTTTCTCCAGTTGTGGTTTGGAGAAACACTGTGATGAGCCTTATAAAATAACACCACAATGGGGACTTGACTACATGCATTAGAAAATATGGGGATCTGTGTCCACATGGATTCTTTAAGAAAGACAACAGAAAAGCTCCACATGTGGTTGAACACAGTATTACCCATCTGGTGGGAATCGGCAGCTGTTTCAAGGTATACTTGGGAAGAGTTAGTAGGGAAGCTTAACATCAAGCTGAGACTCTGCAGCTACTGTCATGTAAAGGAATGGAAGTAAGGATACCAGTACTAAGCACACCCTTCCTGATGCCCTCCCCAGCACAGAGTCTGTGAATAACAGGTCATTGCAGTATACCTAACCAATAGAGTGTGATACTTGGATGCAGAGAGGGCATTGCTATTGACATTCCATTGAGTAGGTACAAACAGACTTATCACTTTTCCTTGAGCACACGTCTTTACTATGCTTTAGTATTGAGGACTGTCAGTAGTAGCATCCAACAATAAATTCTACACACATTATACCTATTTTCCTGAAAAAGATGATGTAAAAAAATTCTGTTGTATAAGGGTACTTAAGAACATTGAATATCCATCTGATTTATTTCTAGAAACAGCTTTATGAAGTTTACTCTTTTTATTTATGAGTTCATCAACATTGAACAAAGAGAGGGAGTGATGGCTGGGCCTGTTCTAGAATCCTTCTGTCCTGATGGTAATTATCTGATAGTGTTAAAACTCTGTAAGAATCATCAGAAAATAGTAAAATCTTAGAAAAAAAACTTTTGAAAAATTTGTAAGAAATTAAACAACTGTATTTCTGATAAAAATCTTCTCTAACTCATTAGAGTATATACAACAGTCCATAGTCCAAGGAAAGGGAGAAAGGAGATCATGAATCAGGAGTTTCAAAGGCAGAATCCTGACATTCAGATTTTGACAGTTTGACAATTTTTCTGATTATTTTGTTGTGGGAGTGCTCAACCTCTGCCGTTCCTTCAAAGTGCTGGGATATAGATGGCACTCGCTGCCACATGGACTGAAAACAAATAGACTTGAGAACTCAGACAGCATTTTAATCCACTTACGTTACTCATCTCTTCTCATGAGTTTAATACTTCCAACTATGTAGGCTTGTTTTCCTTTGGTTTTATAGATCTTTCCACACATGATCCATGCATGCTATTACTACTTTGAATTCCTTCAAATAAATAGAACAATATTTAAAAGCTCTATCTACTTTATGCTAACTATTCTGAAAGTTTCAGTTGGTGACTCACTATATTAACTATATCAAGATATTGTACTATATATTAAAAAAAAACACTGATGTGTCAGAGACTAGAAATCAAGAACATGTAGTAGACAAATTCAACATGGGAAGTAACAATTCCCTTCTGTGTGGGTCAATTCCACACCAGTTTTCATTCTATTTGTTCATGAGTATAATATCCTTTTTTTCTCTTCCCAACCAACATAGGATAACCATGAATTTTTCATAGTAGTGTATACCTTGAATCATACAGATATACAGGCAATTATGGGTCTAGAAATGTTCATGAATATAGTTTTTAATTTCTATGTTTAAGAATGTTTAAGGAAGAAAAGAGGCTTGGGGGAATTGGTTGCCTTTCTGATGGTCATCATGCTGGTTCTGCTTGGATGGAGATTGGAAACTCATGCTCTGGTTTCCCAGTCAATTGCTTTGCACATGACTGAATAAACGTAACTTATGAAATCTTAATTGTTTCAAACTGCAAGCCTACACTTTCTTTTCAGAAACTACTTCTGGGAATGATGGGACTTAGCACCTTAATTCTCCTAAATGTGGAATTCTCAGCAAGCAATAAGTTTTCCCTTGTGGAAGTTTCTCATGATATGAGCAAAATCAACCACAAGCCACTCTCCTGGAGCCTTCTCTGCATCCTTCTCTGTTCCCAGCACACTGCTCCCAGCAAACCAAGCTACAACATCCTTATTATTGTCCCTGTTTACTGACTGTATCACTTCTCTGTAGTAAAACCCAAATTAGGACATAGTGTTAAAGGTATTTGTTGTGTGACAGACTTTTCTTGGAGAGACATCATACACACACACACACACCTATTTACCCAAAAAGGGAGCTGACGACAGACCACACTTACAATTGCTCATTATACAATTTGGTGAGCCATGAACTGTTGGGTTTTTTGGCTTTATTTTGTTTTTTATTGGGGTTACTAATAGAAGTATTGGTGAGGAGTTACATACAAAGAGCAGAGACAACAACATAAAAGCAACTTTGTCTGCAGAGAGCTTGCACCAATATGAGTGACAACTCTCACCAACCTGCTACCCTGGCTCTAAGATTGTTATCTTCTACCAAATATCCAGTCTCTACCCCAGTAACCATTTACTCTCTCTTATACTGCTTTATACTCTCAAGAATCTTACAGGCTTTTGTTCTCCTGGGCACATGAGTTTTGTTTGCCACCATTCTACAGGGAATGTCATCATGCAATTTGGAGAAATATGCAATACAGCAGAAGTTCTGTTATCTTTTTCTAAAATGAAGAAGTGCTTTTTGGAATTCAAGAACAACATCAAGATGTCACACCAAAATTATAGAATATAAATGTAGATGGATATAAATGGTGTAGAGGTAAGGGATAACAGATACAGATTTTTCTAATGCTTAAGATCCAAATGAAATTGTGATGCTTGGTCCTAAACAAGAATAAAGAAACCTACTGTCTGCTTATATTAGTTATGGTTTTTATGGCTGCAATAAAATACCACAAAGCAAGTTGTAGAGGAAAAGGTATATTTGGTTTACACTTCACAGGAAGTCAGGATGGGAGCATACAGTCAGGAACCTGGAGGCAAAAGCCATGGGGAATGCTACCGACTGGCTTGCTCCCTATGGCTTGCTAAGCCTGCTTTCTTATAGAACCCAGCACCACCAGTCAAGAGATGGTGCCACCCACAATGTTCTGGGCCCTCCCCCATCAATCACTAATTAGGAAAATGCCTTACTCATGAGACCAGATCTTGCACCTCAGCTGGGCAACACAATACAGCTGACCCTGTTGGTGGAGGTGTGGATGAGCCAGACCCAAAGTAGTAAGCACAAGAGACCTAGCCCCACCCCTCATCTCCCATATGGTGGCATGGGCTGGAAAGAAATACCTTTTCCCTACACACACCCATCAATGCCTGAAGCAGGTAGAAAATCTCATCCTGTGGCTATAGAAGCAGAACAACTGCTCCTGACCCACTCCAGCTGCAACTCTAGGGAGAGAAAGCTCTACTCCTTGCCACATCAGCACAATAGATCCAACCCTGTGAGGAGAGGTATGGGTGAGCCAGCCCCAAAATTGTGAGTACGGGAGAGATGTCTCCACCACCCATCTTTCTATGGCAGCATGAGCTGGTAGGGGAGAGATGCTCCTCCCAATCAACACCTGAGCCAGGTGGAAGACTGGCCCTGTGGTTACAAGAATAGGGGAGCTGTCTCTGACCCCCACCAGGTGCAACACTTGGGAAAGCAGGCCCTGCACCTCACCATGACAGCTCAATAGAGCCAACCTTGTTGGCAGAGGTGTGAAAGAGTCAGCTCTGAAGTAGTGAGCAAGGGAGAACTGTCCCTACCACCCATCTGTTCTGTGGCAGCGTGTGTGTAGGATAGATGTCCTTCCTCCCACTACGCACCCATCAATGCCTGAGACAGGTGGAGAAACTGGCCCTGGGTCCATAAGAGCGAGAAGGCTGTCCCTGCCACACACTAGGGGTATGCAGCAATTGGAAGAATGGGCCTAATACCTCACTAGGGCAACACAATAGAGCTGGCCCTGATGGGGTAGGCTTAGGAGAGCCAACCCTTAGAACATGAAATAAAAAGCAGGAGAACTGACCCCAGCCCTCTCTTATTGCTACAAGAGGTGAATTAGCTGGGGCAGTGCTGGAGAGCTCACCCTGATGGTGAAGACAGGAGAGAACTGGCAGACTATCTAGGCCCAGAACCAGGGTTATGACTTGGCTGGCCCCAACATCCACCCCATCAAAGATCTTCTGGAGCAGGTGAAGGGACCTGACTCACAGATTCAAAACTACAGGATCTCCGAAAACACAGGGAAACAACAGGATACCCAAAGAGTCTCATTGATGGCCCAGCATTGATAATGTAGTAGAAACCAGAGACCTCAAACTAAACCAATGACTCTTTGTAATGAAAATTTGCAAGTAAAGATATGTGGAAAAAAAGAATTACTGAATAACACACTTTGTCATAGTACAGCTTCCATGAGGAGATTTTTGATTTTTCCTTGTTTTTGTTTGCTTTCTCTTTTGTATTTTTCCTCTTTTCTCTCAAATTTTATTTTGGGTGAAGGCTGAGGGCAGATGTGAAGGAACGGGGAAATGAATGGGATCAAGATACATTATATAAAAGACACATAGAATAAATAGAAAGAAAGAAGAAAGACATACTTTCCACCTGGATCTTATGGAGACATTTTCTCACCTGAGGTCCCTCCTTTCAGATAACTCTAGTTTGCGTGGAAAGTTGACATCAAACTAGCCAGCAAAGTGCTTGGCAGTGAACTATATCCCTAGGTGACAGGACAAAAGCTGAGGGTGTCACAGAGCTGAATCTCCTAAGTGACATTAATGTTCCCTGTGATTGCCGTTCCTACAGGCAGAGCTGCAGTCTACGACAAGTCACTACCGGACATGTGTGTCGCAAACCTTCACAGGTCACATTAAACCTGCTCTTTCTTTCCAATATTATCTTTTGACTGTATTCCCAGTTATAATCTATACTAGACACTGATATAGATTGTATTTTGACAATATATAAAATTAGACATTCATCTATAGCCAATTAGATTCAGACCTAATCCACATTTGCTGTGTGGCCTTTGGCAAGTTACATAAGCTCTTTATGCTGTTTTTATTACTTATAAAATGATAAAAATATTCATTTTTAAAATTAAAAATAATGTGCATGCTATATTTATAAAACATAGCTTATATACTGCCTACTGTGTATAGGGCATAATGTATATACATTACTGGGATTTTAGTCTTATTTTAAGCACAGAGACAGCTGTCTAAGAATTACTGTGTTTTGTGTACACCACAAAAGAAATTAATAAATGCTTGAGTAGATCAAGCAACAATTGAATATTACATTAAAGGTGTTTAGAGGTTTAATGCTGCAAAAGGCTGTTACTGACACATGGTTCCTGCTATTACATAAGTCAATTAATTTTATTAACTATCAAATAAAATATTTCACTGCTCAACTGGCATTTACATTTTCTGTTATTTGAAAATTTCTTACACATGTACAGTGTGTATTGGTCATATCTACAGTGTGTATTGGTTATATCTTCTCCAGTTCTATGCCCCATCAAGCACATCTTCTTCTTCTTGGTTTCAAGTCCCTTCTTCTATTTCTATAATCCATCATCTCCAATTAGTGTTGTCTACCTATACATGGGGATGGGGCTATCATTGATACACAGGCAACCTTCCACTGGCCACACTGCCCTTCTCCCTTCCATAGAAGAAATCACCAATTCCCAGCTGACGGCTAAGGGTAGAGCTGTGAATGGTTCTCCCCATTTATTTAGGAGTTTTAAATGGCTTGCTCTCGGGCAGTCAACCCAAGTTAGTGTGAGCTAGCTTATATATCCATGTCATGTCTAGAAGGCTACATTTCATAGCTCTCCTACAGATCTTCTGACTCTTACTGTCTTTATGTCTTCCCTTCTGTGATACTCTCTGAGAAGGGGGTTGAAGAAATTTATCATATAGAGCACTCACAATCAACTATTCTCAGCACTTTAACCAGTTATGAGTCTCAGCATTAGTCATTGCACAAAGAAGCTTCTCTAACCAAGGTTGGAAACAAAAAAGACCTACCAATATAAACATCAATATTTAGGAAGGAGTATAGCAAAACAAGACATATTTAGCAAGACAATAGTGAGTTCTTTCTGGGACTAGGCTTTGAATCATGTTTACAGTGTCATATATTTATTCAATCAGATAATGGAACAAGCCTCAAATTCAATTAGAAAGTAACTGAATACAACCATAACAGTCATGCCACTGTTGAACAAGCAGAAACATCTTACCTGGAAGGTTGGTGTTGTAGCATGTAGGATCCAATACTGAGTGAGATCATTGACATCTTTTCTGTTCTCAGTAGCCCACAAAGTGCCTTCCAGCACTGAAAGCTAGCTTCCAGGAGAGAGTTTCCTGGTAAGTGCAAAGTTAATTTCTCTATTTCCTGCAATCACAGTGTGTGATGTCTTTAGCAATAGGGCTTTACCATTTGGTTGTGATGAGCGAACAAGAGAAACATCAACAACTTGCATTGTTTTGTGTGCCTCTGGAGCACCTCTATCCAGTAATTCTTAGGGAAGAAACATACCTTGCATTAAGATTTTCATTTAAAAATCAATGTCTTCTTAAACACAAGTTTTATTATTGGTAATATTTTAACCCAAAAAGACTGAGTCCAAAACAATTTTTCAGAGAAGGGAGAAATGCACCAACTCCTTGGTTTTGGCATATAGCAATAAATTAAAATCTATATCAAAACTTGTTCTTACACCCACTTCTGGGTTTCCCTGATGCTCTAAGGACTGGGGTGGGGAGAAGAGATAGGCATCTCTCTTCCCCTTTCCTTCGTCTTTGTGGTCTGTCCCTTTGGACTTTTCCTGAACAGGGTATAGAAAGAGGAAGTAAAAGAGAAGGTATAGTTTAAGAGCCAGGGGTGGGGTTAAGTTACTCTGAATTTTAAGTTACTCTCATTAGTAATACCTGATCATTAGTAAGTCGTGCTTGTCAGATCCCCAAACAGGAACACATCTGCAAGATACAGTGTTTCCTTGGACACTTTGCCAGTACCCTACACTATGCAGTTTCTAGTGTTTGTTTACATCCTGAAATTCTTCCTGAATGTTAGCCTTCTTCGTATCCCAACCTGTTCCTGCAGTTTTCTCATGTCTCAGCAAAATACTTTTGGGACCTGGTACTTTAAAGATAGCACTAACCTTTCATAGCCTTCTCTTAGGCCATAGGCAGCTCAAGCAAACACCCCAGACCAAATGACAAAGGTGAGCTTGCTTCTGGATGCCTGTTCATTCTGCTCTGTCATTGTGGCTGCCTGGGGGCCTTTGGAATTATTCAGAGAATGCTGCAGTCTCCAATTCCAGTATACCTCAAACATCAAGGAGCATGCATGTGCCCTGCTGAGTTCTTTCTCACCATTTTGTACTCTTTCACAGCCCCCAGTGAAGGCATAATAAAGTCTGGTATCTACCAGGTCAGTCCTGATGACAGAGATGCTAATTTCTTTTTCAAAGTATCCTCACTAAGCCCTTGTGATCCCAGAGAAATCAGGATGCCCCCCCTTTGGTTCCTAGTCTCATTAATAAAAGAATTTAATGATGGACTCAAATGGAAGCACAAGGACAGTTTTATTATAGTTTTAAAGAAAAACCTCGGGGCAGATGAACTAGCAGGGAATAGATGAAATAAGAAAGGAAACCCATGCTATCTAAGCTGGCATGGCTAGCGAACATGTAGTGGCCAGGCAGCCAATTGGTAGTAAAAGGGTAAGAAAGTTCAAGATGTTAGAGAAGGGGAAACCCAAAGTGCCCAAAGGGCACACTTAGAAACGTACAGACAGAGGGAAGGGAAAGTCACACTTTTCTGGATAACTTAGAAAAACAAGCAGACCTATGTATGACCCGAGAGGTTCAGTTTGTCAGACTCTGCTCTATGGGCAGCGATTTTGAGAAAGTGAAGTGCCATACCACACACATCATCCTGCCTGTGCCTTCAGCACAGCTTAAGCTGAGCCCTATAGTCATAGGGCTCCTATAGTCAAGGTGCTGGAATGTTAGGTCTTCATCCAGGCCAAAGATTTCCTTTCCTGTTGCTCTATCAGCACCCATGTGAAAAGCCAGGCATGGCCATGTGCACACCTATAACTCCAGTGCTGTGAGAGACAAGGGGATCTCTGGAGATTCTAGAGAGACGAAAACAAATCCAGTCACCCCAGATTAACACCAGCAAGCAACCAAAGCATAATTTCACCCAAGTACAACTTGGAAAACTACTGAGTTGATTGGGCTTTCTGGCAAAGGACAGAGACTTCTTTGGTAGAAGGCCACTTATAGGAGTGTGGGTGACCCTCAAACAGCTGGCCACCCCACCATAGATGGTAATCTCAAGGAAGCTGCATTATAGAATCATGCTTTCAATCAATCTTTTACTTCTATCTATAATCTATCATCTCCCAAGATCACTTGCAACTGAGCATGGGAAGTAATAGCTGTAATGATAGGGAAGGGTCTCCTAACTGCCCTTGGACTTGGCTATCACTGTGTTGATTTGCTTCATCTAGTTGCTATCACGATGGGGCAAAGTCCAAGAGGACATCTTATTGTGACCATTGGGAAAAGCCCTCTACAAACCATCCTGGGTTCAGTGAGAAACTCTCAAAGGAATAAGGTAGAGAGTGACAGAACAGGACACAAGTCTTCCCCCTCCAGCCCACCTAGATCCCCCTCAACTGATATCCTAAAATTTGCAGGCAAATAAATGGACCTGGAGAGTATCATCCTGAGTGAGGTAACATAGACCCAGAAAGACAGACATGGTATGTACTCATAAGTGAATTTCATACATAATGCAAAAGATAACCAGGCTACAATCCATACCCCTTCCCCTAGCAGCTAAGTAATAGGAGAAAATTAAGAGAGACATCCATAGATCACCCTGGGAAGGGGAAATAGAGAAGATCTCCTGAGAAAATTTTCATCATGGGGTGGGGGGAAGAAGAGGTGAGAAAAGAACATGAGAGAATGGAATGGTGTGGGGAGGGGCAAAGAGGGAGAGCAAAGAAGAGTGTATCGTGATAAAGGGAGCCATGGAGGGATTAGAAAGAAACCTGATACTAGAGAACACCCAAGAACCCAGGAAATGAGCCCAGCTAGGGCTCCCAGCAGTACTGGAAAGAATACCTAAACTGGCCTTTCCCTATTATCATACGAATGACCATCCTAACAGCCATTATAGACCTTTCATCCAGCAGCTCATGGAGGCAGATGCAGAGATCCAAAGCTAAACACCAGGCTGAGCTACTGGTCCAGCTGAAGAGAGGGAAGAGAGATTGCATGAGTGAAGGGATCAGGATCATGATGGGAAAACCCATGGAGAGGCAGTCCTTTGCTGTTGGGAGCTTGTAGACACTGAAATAACAGCTGAAGAACCACCATGGACCTGGATCTGGACCCTCTCAGTCCTACCTCAACTGGCTATGTCAGATCAAATTGACTCACCTTGGGATTCCTAGCCTTCTCTGGGGAGTGAAGGGGGAGGAAGGCTGGGGGCAGACGAAGAAAAGGGGAAAAAAGGGGAGCAGTGGTGGGTATGAAATATTTTTAGATAAAATTAAAAAATAAAGATGTATTTACATATTTTATGAATATAGATGATTTGTCTGCATGTACATCTGCACACCAAAAATTGGACTTTGAATCTCAAGAGACTACAGTTATAGGTGGTTGTGAACCACCATGTGGGTCCTGGGAATTGAACTCAGGACCTCTGGAAGAGCAGCCTGTGTTCTTAACCACTGATCCATCTCTCCAGCCCCTAAAGGGTATTTCTATTGCCAATTTTATAGGTAATATATTCTCCTTTTATTATCTATAATGAAGATGTTATAAAAATTTCTAGATATTCAGTATGAAAGCATGTTTGAAGTATTTCATGAGAATGTTTGTTTATCTCAGTGCTATTTTGTCAACCAGAGTTTAAAGACTCATTAGAGGGTTTTAATATAAGTCCAATCGCCCACAAATCTTTCCACAAGGAGTCATACTCTGACCTACCATGGTGGTACATAAAAACTCAGCTATTGAACAAGGATGCTCAACGAACATGCCAAAGTGAATGGAAACATGAGGTCTTAATCCCACACAAATGACTATAGGCAGCTGAGGAAAGTTGGTAACAGGAGAGGTGGCCTTATCGAGGGAAGAACACACTGATCAGCTGTTAAGTGACAGTCAACCCTAAAAACATACATACAAGGAACATGGTACAGACCAAACAGATTACACATGCATGCAATAACAATCAGTGGAAAAAAGGTCATGAATTTGAAAGAGATCAGAGAGTAGTATATGTGATTCTTTGGAGAAAGGAAAGGGAAGGGAGAAATGTAATTATAATTTCAAAATATATATATACATATGTATATATGTAAACATACACATATGTATACATTTTAAAGCCTCATATATCCAGGAGGTTAATATAGGAAGATC
This sequence comes from Sigmodon hispidus, assembly GCA_004025045.1. Taxonomy (NCBI): domain Eukaryota; kingdom Metazoa; phylum Chordata; class Mammalia; order Rodentia; family Cricetidae; genus Sigmodon; species Sigmodon hispidus. Next base: position 96,150 of record PVIH01004722.1, on the reverse strand, counting down.
ACAAGTTCAAGGATAACTTGCACTATATAATGAGATCAAACATTTGTATGAAAATTCTACATTATCAGTATTTTTAGATATTCAGAAAGTATATTCTTATAACCATGCCTATAATTCAGAAGCGAGCTATACAGTAAACTGATTAAAATTCTGTTTCAACCAAATATTTTATTTACCTAAAACTAGCAATTGTTTTATATTTCTTTTCAAGTTGCTTAACTCTGTGCTTGCTTATCCCTAAATCCATCACAAATCCCTCCATTCAGCATATTTATTTACCATCTATCAGGGGAACTTGCTCATCTCCGGAGCAAGTGATCTCTAGATAGAGTGTCTATTCATTTTTGTTTATTTGTTTGGATCAGGGTTACAGCATTGTCCTTCAGCAGTTTTCCAAGAAAGGGTACATGAGAGTAACTGTTTTAAGATTTCCCCTTTATACTTCATTGATCATTTTCTAGGTTAACCATTCTTTTCTTTAGAGTATAGACTACACTGCTCTGTTCTTCATTGTTATCAATATTTGTTATGAAATCTGAAACCACTCCAATTCTCTTATCTTAGGGTGGTAGGTTTGTTTCTTGAAGCTTAGAGAACTTTTTCTTTATCCCTAGTGCTCTAAAATATAATCAGCCTTGGTGTGGATAAATTTGCAAAACCTCTTCAAAATCTCTTCATTCTAGAAAATGGTATCTTTATGTTCTAGGCAATGACTTTGAATTATTTTATTGGTAAATGCCCTGTGTATCCATTTATTTTATCTACTTTTAACTCATTCTCCTAACTTTCAACTGGTCTTCTGATATCTCTCTCTCTCTCTCTCTCTCCTCTCTCTCTCTCTCTCTCTCTCTCTCTCTCTCTCTCTCTCTC
>PVIH01004722.1:73924-95180 GCA_004025045.1 Sigmodon hispidus | reverse complement strand
CAACTTAAAAGAGGAAGAATTTACTCTGGCTTATGCACAGAGACTCCTGTCAATCATCATGGGAAAGGCATTAGGAGTGGCTAGTGGCTGTGGTAGAGGGACCCCAGAGCAGTTTGCTTCTGTCTTGGTAAAATACAAGGCAGAATAGACTAGGAGAGAGAAAGAGAGAGAGAAATTGGAGGGAGCCAAGAATTATGTGACCTAGTAAACTACTTCCTCCAGCAACAGCTCACCTCCTCAAGACTCCACAACCTTTACAAACAGTACCACCAGCTGAGGCTAAGGATCAAGTGTTCATATACTATAGGGAATAGGCTCATTTAAGGAGCAGAGTTCTACCTTCAACCCCCATTGGCTTACGGCCATTTCCTAATGTAAAATACACTGGGTTAAACTTCAAAAGCCCCTTAGCCTTACTGTTCTCAAGGCAATCTCCCCACTGTGAATCCCTGTTCAAACACAAATTTATGCTTCCAATACACAACAGCATGGAAGAAGCTTTCATAATCCAAAAGGCAAAATGCTGGTCCAAAGAAGACTAAAACAAAGCAGAGCAAATATGAAGTCTTGCAGCTCCACATTGGGTATTTGAGGCCTTCGGTGGCATCACTTGGAAGAGCCCTGTTCCTTGTCTGTTGCCATCACTACCGGTGACTGCCTCTGCCAGCTCAGTTTGTTGCCTATAGCTTTCATTAGCAAATATCTCATGTTTGGAGCTTCTCTAATCAACTGAGATCCATGCTGCAATTCAGACTTTACCCTCACAACTGCAACGGCCAGGTCCAAAGCTCAGAGCAGGAAATCTTACACTGTTGCATGGTGCCTTAGTACAAGACATACCTACCTTACTCTTGCATTTCACAGGTTTACAAATCCTGCATCACCTAGATGAAAAGTTCTGCTTTCAATCTGAGAAATAAGCAGGTTGGAGTGGATGGATTACAGCAGCAGTTTGTGGATGTCTTGTTTGGAGGGGATTTCCAATATGATGAGGGATACACAGACAGTGATGGCTGATCCTGTGGCAGATGGAGCCTGAGGCAACTTCTGTTCCATATCCCAAGAGACCAAAAGGAAAGATGGCAGAGAAGCACAGGGTCTATATATAAAGGGGTTACCCTTTTAAAATCCTTTTCTCCAGTTACCACCCCTGCCCCACACACACCTTTTATGGCTTCCCAGACTTTCCAAACAGCATCAGTAGCTGGGTAGTAAGTGTTCTCTGAATATGATGAGGCAACCTGCATTGCAAGACATCAGGAATATTTCTGAATCAAAAATAACGAGTAGAAAGGCCAGATTTGGTAGAAAGACTGTTTTTAAAAATATATCTATTGGACCAAAAGCTCATATTCAGAGGGAAAAAAAAATGAGATAAAACTCACTTTGCACAAAAGCAAAGTTGTTGTATAAAGTTTTACAATTGGGGGGGTGTCACTTGGAATCATCTGCGTCAGTGTGTGTGGACATTTTCCTTTTAGACTGGAGGAGGTTGGGGAGAAGATTCTCATAGTCTTCTTCCAGACCAAGCCTGCTTGAGCCCAGGAAGGATATAAAATGGAAACCTCAGCATTCATTTTACACATGACTTGAAGGACTATTTTCAGTATGAAGCTTCCATTTTTCAATGATGTCAGATACCCAAGTCCAGATATTCTCCTCATCTCTTGAATAAATAAGCTTCCAGTTTCACATGGAGAATAAGCTATACCATAAGACCATGGAGCAGGCACACAAAAGGCAGGCATCAAGCTGCTCATAGAACAGTTCCTGAAGAGTTCTTGCAAGTCCTTGGTATGACCATTACCAAATCTTCTACAAGATTAGTTGAGTAAGATTTTGAATGTATTCAATGGAAATTAAAATTTTGTAATTTTCAAACCATTTTCTACTATTTTGATTGATTTCTAGCAGTCAAAATTATCTGATTATTTCCTGATCCTTGATCATTTAGCTTTTGAAGAAAGACCCTTTTAGTATTGCTTCGGCATCAAGAGTGAATTAAATTAGATTTATTACTCTTTCATCTGTAATTTAATCACTGCTACTTTTTTCAACTTTACTGGGGCAATTTAAACACTGAAAACCAAGTTTAGGTAAATATAGTTTTTTGTTCCCTTTGAGTAAAACCCTAAAAGTAAAATGCCTTGGTCATACAGGGCAGTGTAGCAGTGTGTTTGATTACACTGTGTGGAAATGTGTTGTTGTTTTATTCTGAGTGAAGAACTGAATGGCCAGTAGCTAGGCAGGAGAGGATAGGCAGGATTCCTGGGCAGAACAGGAACTCTGAGATGAAGAGTTTATGCCAGTCAAATATAGAAGGAGGTAGGCATATATTATGAAGGAGAGGTAACGAGCCACATGGCAAAACTTAGATTAATATAAATGGGTTAATTTAGATTATAAGAGCTACTTGGGAACATGCCTATGCTAAGACCAAGTTTTCATAATTAATAAGAAGTCTCCATGTCATTATTTGGAGGCTGACAGTTCAAAGAAAGTCCAACTATAGAGCAGGTATAAAAAGTTTTTAAAAACTGGAAGATGATTTTCCAAAGTAGGCATACAATTTTATGTTCTAACTGGTAGTATAAAAAAGTTCAATTTTCTCTACAACATTTGGCACAGTCAAATTTTTAATATGTCTAGCTATTTCAGTGTGCATGTAATGACACTTCATTTTAGTTATAAGTGATATTTCTCCAATGATTTCTTAATGAGCTTATTTTTATCCATGTTTTCTCTATTGAAGTATCTATTTATATTTTTTGCTCATTTGTCTATTTGTTTGTCTCATTTATTGAGTTGAGAGTGTTCCTTATATATCCTAGATATGTGTGCTGTCATTGTGTATGTGTTGTGAATAATTTCTACCAGTCTATGGCTTGCATTTACATTTAATTTATAGTGCATTTTAAAAATATTTCTTCACTTTAATGATGAAATACAGCTTGCTAGTTATTCCTTTTTTGTTTTAGCTTTTTAATCTGTTGATCTTTTTACTTATTCCAAGTGTGTCAAGATATTTTCTTCTATCATACTTTCTTCTAGAAGGCTTGTAAACTGGAACTTTCTTGTTAAGTCTACAATCCATTTTAACTTAAATTTTAAAGATAGTATGAGGCAAAACTAAATCTTCAAAAATATTTAGTTAACCTGGAATCATGTTTTACAGTCTGTCTTTTCTCCAATTGTGTTTCTTGCACACATTTACAGAAAACTATCCTGTGGCCAAGTGTAGATGGGTCTTTCTCTGGATTCTGTTCTAATACCTATACGATTTTTAAAAAACTACTTTGGTTATTTAACCAAAACACATCTTGGGATCTGTGGCTTTATTGTAAGCATTAAAATCATGTAAGATACTTCTCTCAATTCCATTCACCTTTTTAAAAGTGCTTAAACTATGTAGGCCCATATGAATTTTAGAAATAATGTGTCTGTTTCAACCAAAATGTCTGCTCAAATTCCTATTGGAATCACCTTGACTCTAGAGACAAACTCTGGAGAAACAGTCTTGTTTTCTTATTTAATATAATATAATTACAACATTTCTCCCTCCAGACTCCCTCATTGGCTACTACTCTTGGCTCTCTTTCAAATTCATGCCCTATTAATTCATTGTTATTGCATATACATATACATATATTGCATATATACATATATATGGCATAAAATATATGCAATACAACCTGCTGAGTCTGTATAATGTTACTTCTATGTATATATTTTGGGGGCTGGTAATTTAGTATTGCATAACCAGTTGGTATCCTCTTTCCTGGAGAAGACTGTTTCTCCTACTCCCAGAATTCCTCAGTTGCCTGTAGTTCTTTGTATATGTCTGAGGCCTCATGGACTCAAATCTTCTAGCCCATGAGCAATTATTTCAGTTGCCTTTAGTTTCCTTTCAGAAGTTGTTTTTTTAGTTTGAATGTAGTGGTTTTAGGCCATTTTGCTAAATTTATTCATAAACACTTTATAGTGTTATCTTATGAATGAAACTTGAATTAATATCAGGTTTTTCTCCTTTTATAGAAACTAATACTTTGTATTTTAGCCTTGATTTCTGTGCCTTTGCTACATTTAATAATCTCCAAAGTTGATTTGGAAATTCTTGTATATTTCTGTGTAAACAGTCTTCCAGTGAGGAAAAGGTTCTTCTTTCCTTTGCAATCTCTATGAGGTGTGTGTGTGTGTGTGTGTGTGTGTGTGTGTGTGTGTGTGTGTGTGTGTGTTTCCTGTTGCAAAGAGTAGGGCAAAGAATAGCCACTTATGAGTTATTCTCCTTTCAACCTGTTTCACCTCCCCTTTCACTCTTTAATGTGTCTTCCAAAAAGAGAGAAAAAAAAAAAAAACAGTTTTGTGGAAGAGAAACCTTGGCTTTGAGACAGTTGGACTCTAATTCCCTCCAACTATAATGAAATGATTCTCGAAATGTCACCTTCAGTGGGTGCCTAAAAACCATAAGCTTTTCATCTTTAAAGCAGAAATATTATTTGTTTTGTAGGCAGATGCAGATTCAGATTCAACAGATTGAATCATGCATAGTAGATACCAGTAACTAACACCTTCACCATATAAACAACTTCTTTTCAAAGGTCAAATCATAAACACAATTCTAAATAAGAATCTTCACTAAAAGTCACTGCAGACAATAGTTGCATTTTTAAACATGGAAATGGTTTAAACTTTGCACTTTGCCTGCAGTTATTTTTTTTAATTTCCTTGAGCCTGGTACTGATCCCAGCACAGATAAGAATCACATGACTACAGAGTAAAGATATATATGCATTATAAAATATTTGTGTATTTTTCTCAAGTTGACACATATTTTAGGGATCAAAATTATGTGCTAATTTAAGAGCCCCAATGAAAACTGCACCTTATTGTTCATCCCAGTTCATCTAACATGGTCTCCAATTTTGTTCATCATAATTAGTATATAAGGCAGCCTTGGGCTATTTTTAAAATTAGAATTAAACCTCAAAATATTTTAGAAAGCATTTAAGACCTGTGATAATAAGGTAGTAAGAATGATTAAAAAACTAGCCCAGAACAAAATGTAACCTTGGACAGAATATTTCTTTTCTCTGTACAATGATAAGAAAGGTATATGCCTTAAGTTTAAGAACTGTAGTGTGAATATAATAGCTTTATAAAACAAAATATAAAAACCCTAGATGAAGCTATAAGCAAAACATATAATAGAAAGAATGAATACCCAAGCCCTTTATAGCAGTGGTTCTCAACCTGTGGGTCATAATTCCTTTAAAGATTGCATATCAGATATCCTGCATATCAGATATTTATATTATGATTTATAACATTAGCAAAATTATAATTGTGAAGTAACAATGCAATAATTTTCTGGTTGAGGGACTCACCATAAATGAGGAACTGTAATAAAGGGCTGCAGTGTTGGTAGTCTGAGAAGCACTGTTCTATAGGGAACAAAACATAATATACTATACTTAAACTTTTAATAAAATACTGTTACTGGATTCCTCAAGTTTCCAGTATTGATGCTACCATAGAACACAGACTCTGACCTAAGACTTTTTATTAACCCTGTGACTAGCCCAGGAATTAGACACTTGGTTCTGCTCATCTGTCCTAAAGGAAGAGGCATCTAAAATGTTAACCAGTGCTATGCTGCTCTCCTGATTTGTTCCAACCTACAAATTTTCCTTCCAGTTCAGGAACTCACTCTCTACACCTTCCCCTCTGAAATGTGTATAGTTTGCAAGTGACTGTCTGGAAGATAGATCTGGTAACACTGTCCTATCTGACCTGAGTTATAGGGTGGTCTGCTGGGCCCCTGAAACATGCAGTGCAGACCAGGGCCATGTGCTATCCTCCTCTGGGTCAGACTATAGCCTTGCTTATGGCTTCTTAACAGATTGCATTTCATGTCACCTATATTAGTGATAAGAGATTATGAGATACCGTGCAGGAGTTAGTGGAATAGTTATCACAAAGGCAAACTATGAAACACAGTTTTAAAGATGCATGGTTAAAAGGCAGAGAAAGAATAGAATTGCTTAATTTCATTGGATGGTGCCATGTGCCCCCGCTGAATTGATACAACTTTCATATTGCCAATAGCACTTGAGATTTCTCCTCCCCTTCTCCCCTTCTATTCCAAACCATAAAACAACATATTATTTTAAGTGTTTCTTCAGTTATGAATTTATTGCGAACATGCTTTTATATTGTTCTTCTCAAATTGCCCATTTTTCACCTTTGTGCTTCTCCCAGAAACTATAAACATTTTTATTAATAAGAAAATGCTTCAGCTCTGTCTTTTTTTTTTTAAGTTATACAAGTTGGAATGAGAATGACACCCATAGATGCATATGTTTGACTACTTGGTTCCCAGTTGGGCAGAACTGTTTGGGAAGGATTAGGAAGTGTGGCCTTGAAGGAGGTGTGTCACTGGAAATTGGCTTTGAGATTTCAAAAGACATGTGCCATTTCCAGGATGTTCTCCCTCCCATCTCCTGCAAGAGCTCTTGCCTGTTCCTGCCACCACACCTTGCTCCACCATCACAGACTCTAACTTTCTGGAACTGTAAGCCAATTAAATGCTTTCTTTTGTAAATTGCCTTGATTATATTAATTCATCATAGCAAGAGAAAATATCTAAGGTGTTTGCCTTCTGACTTGCTTATAGAGCTTTCACCAGAATTCTAACAATTTTACATTGTTAGATTGTTTTAAGTAATAGGATATGCAAACAGTTAGCATTTAACAAAGTGATAATAATTGTTTTAACATAGAATCAATTCAAATAAGATACTGTTCTGAAATTCTGATGAATTCAGATGTGTTCAGGGTTGTATGGTCATAGATCATCCTATAATTCTGAATGGAAGGGGAGTAAATTGCAGATAATGCAGTGACAAGATATTCTATGCTACCCTCAAGAGAGTTTATGAAAAACGCAGTCCATGTGTTATGAGCAAGACTCAGTAGAAACACAGCTGGACTATACTTCTGGTAGTTCTGGTCAGGTGTATCCCAGGGATTGGTTTTCTAACCAAAAGAATGTAAGCAGAAGTTATGTGTATCACATTCAGGTCTTGACCCCCTGGCATCCTTCTGCTAAGAAAGAACATGATACCTAAATACCTAATACTGAAGAAAATGGCATGTCCATTATCTAAGTTTTTCAGTAGTAACCAACCCACTCCACTGACCTATTTGCCTATCCAACGCCATCACCAATTAAAACAAGAAAAAAAAATGTTTCTAGAACATGACCAAACATACATTTGGGGAAAAGATTCTTACATATCATAAATTAGTGTAACAATTCCCAAAGATAATACTAATATATTGAAAAGATTTTGGCCAGGCTAACCTGAAAATTGCCCTATAGCAAAGGATAAACTTCAACTCCTGATTTGCCTGCCTCCACTCCAGAGTGATGAAATTGTGGGCATGTATCACATGGCCAGATCACTGAAGCTCTTGAAAACCAGCAAAATTAAGATGAGCCTTGCAAACAAATAGTCCTGACTAGAAGTCAGTGTTTATTACTACGCAGCTATGCAGGCTTATTCAAGTTTTTCTTTTTTCTTTCTTTTTTTTTTTGTTCAATAATTATCATTTATTTATTTTTTCTTTTTTTAATGGGATTCATGTGTTATTTCAACTCATGTATTCAATATGCACTTATCAAATACAAATTTCTCTTTTCTGATAACAACTTTTTTTTAATCCTTTTATATCCTTATTCAAGACCGCTTGCCCCTCCCACCACATCAGGTCATTCTCTCTTCTCCACATCTCCCCATCCCCACCATGGGCAGGCAGTCCCAAAGTCCCACAGTCCCAATATTGCTTAGTTCAGTTTTTCACCTTTGTGCTTCTCCCAGAAACTATAAGCATTTTTATTAATAAGAAAATGCTTCAGCTCTGTCTCTCTTTTTTTTAGTGGTTATACAAGTTGGAATGAGAATGACACCCATAGATGCCACAACAATAATAATCCCACTAGTGGCTACAGTTTTTCTTGAGTCCTTAAATTGGCAAAACACTAGTCAATGCATATTGTATGTGTAACATGCCTGAGAAATAATATCTTATTTTCAGAGATTAGAGATTTCAGTTTTCAATTTATTTATAAAACAAATTTTTTATCCATGTATCCCCTTGCTTACCCTCCCTTCCCCCTCCCAAGCCCTCCCAGTCAGTCTTCAGCCTCCCTCCTCCTCATCTGCCCATCCTCTCCACCAAAAGAAGTCCCAAGATGGATCCGCTCATCATCCACTCCAGGCAAGTCCAATTTCCTCATCCTAATATTAAGACTGGGTTAGGTGTTCTTCTGTAGGGAATGAACTCTAAAGTGCCAGCCCACACACAGAAACACAGTCTGATCCCTCCCCTCGAGGCTCCACATACTGCCCATGTCAGTGGACAGTTGCCTGTGCTTGGAGGGCCTAGTTCCTAGCTTCTTTTCCTGATGGTTCCCCAATGGTTGTTCTTAATTCAGTGAGCTCCCCAGAGCTCCAGCCAGCCATAACTGTGGAAATTTTCCTCATAATCTCTATCCCCTTGCTCATACAGATTCTCCTCCCCTGCTCTCAGCTGGACCAGTAACACAGCCCAGTGCTCAGCCATGTATATCTGCCTCTACCTCTATGCATTGTTGGATGTAAGTTTTGTGATGGCACTTAGGGTGGCTATGCACTTGATTATAGGGAATGTTCTGTCTAGGCAACACCTTACTATTGATTGGAGACCTAGCCTGTGAGTTCTTTTTGTTATTACCCATATCTGACCTATATAAAAACAAATATTGATACAAGTTAGTTTTCTTAAAACACATTTTTATTATTTTATGGAAAATCCTTATAATAGCTGATAATTACTGAGTGTTCACCATATTCTAAGAACTGCTATAACCTGGGTTGTTTTTTTTTTTTTTTGAGCACTCCTGCCCCTCCCTCCCCTCCAACTCCTACTAGGTACCTGCCTCTCTTTCCCAAAATCCATGATCTCTGATCTCTCCTTTAATTTCATATATATATATATATATTATGTATATATAATATTATATAATTAAATGCATATACAGGAATATACAGCCTACTAAGCCAATTTAGCATTGCTCATATGTATATGTGTTCAGGGCTGATCACTTGGGATTGGGCTTGTTTCTAGAGGAAACTCATTCTCCCTCTCAACCAGCATTGACAAAGAGTACCTCTTGATCTAGGGATGGGATCATACGGAATCTCCCCTGGTGGTGTCAATATACTGGTCTTACTGGGCAGGCATATTTTTGATATTCCATGGGTACACTCTCCCTCTTGTCTAGGGACACTGTGTAGCCACAGGCATTCTGAGCCTCTGGCCCCTAAGATCCTTCTGCTCTCCCTTCAACAGTTTTCCCTAAGACTCAGATTGTGCTGCAATGTTTCAGCTTTGTTGGGTACCGCCAGCCCCTTATTCGCTACATGTTGACCAGTCGTAGATCTCTCCAATAGTCTCCTTTATCTTTATTCAAAAAGAGGTGCTTTGATGAGAGATAAAAGCTACATTTACCTGTAAGTCTAAGGATAAGTATTTAGAGTAGATATTAAATTGGCTTAGAAAATGACAGTAATAAGTTCTCCTTTAGAGTCTATGACCGCTTTTGCCCTTCAAAACTTGGAAGTAAAGAACATATTGCTGAAAACATCACATACCTCAGACATAAAACTTGAAGGAATTGAGCTGGAACTGACCTAGAATTCTTCTCTCTGTGGACTAGTTCTCATAATATCAAAGGTACTAAGAAAGCCACCAATGGTAAAGTAATCAATAGTCTTGCCCAATAAACCTATGAACCACAACAATATCTGGGTCAGCAAACTATTCACAGTGATGTAGTAGTGGTACCTTTGTCTTGGGGGACAACCAACAGCTATCTAGGAGGACTTAAGTTCTCCTTAATGAAGAGCTTTTGTTCTTCTACTATAAATGTATATGTTAAAGCATCAATTTTTACATTAAACCAATAAAATTTCATAGTACTCTCGAAAAAAAGATTGCTTTTCTCAGGTTTAGTGTTGGGTAGAAACAAGATTCAGCCTGTTTGGTGGTTGAAGCTGTGTTATGAACTGCACAGGTTTTGACTCAATGACTATGGGGTACACCTTCCAATATGCTTTATGCTCTTATTTCACCAATTACCATAAGCACTGGCCACCAAAGGTTGTAGTAGGATTATGATAGTAATATAAATATTTGTCCTGCCTATGAGTTTAATAAAAGCTGACTTGCCAAAAGGCAGACAGGGATTGTGGGCGGGGCTATCAGGCTAAGAAAACTCTGAGTACAGGAAGAACAGAGACAGATATCAGACAACATAGACTCCACAGAGAAGCCACAGGGATGTGACAGAGGCACGAGGAGGAGATGGCAGCAGATGCAGAGTAAAGCTGAAATGCTGCTCTAAGAAAAGGTAGAAAGCCGGTCAGCCAAACAGGATAAGAAAGATGGGTTAGTTAGATCAATCAGTGTAAAATTAATAAAAGTGTTTGTGTGTTCCTTTGGAACTGCATGTGTTTCTGTGGGACCTTGGGTCTGAACCTTGAGGCTAGACCAAAAAGACCAGGTTAGAACCTTTTAAAACAAAAGATCCTGAACTTTGAATGTCCTTTGGAAATTTCTTATAGGCAAAGAGATGTTCCCCATCAAATGTCAGGTTCCCCTCTATGGGTTTGGCTGAAATTTTGCTGAGTGTACATCATAGTTCAGGTTCTTTCTTTGATCTTTTCCTAGTTTCTTACCCTGTTCTTCAAAGCATCATCTCCCCAATAATATTTCTTCATATAGCTTTCAAAGCATCACAACACATTGATCCAGGATACAGTAGAGTTAGGGTTAGGGTTAATAGCACTGGTCTACAACAATCACTCCACACAAAGAACTACTTAGACCATGCCAGTCTAAAAGAAAAATCTCTGCGATGTCTACAGAAGGGATGATGGTAATCCTCAGAAGATAATGAAGTTATAAGAATCTTAAACTTTCTCAAGTAAAATCAGTAACTTCACTTCTTCTAAGTTTTACCCATAGCTAACTAGATTTCAGAAAAAAAAAGTCAAAGAAGGAAGTGCATATTTAACATATAAAAATGATAGCTGGTATTTATTGTGCCATTTGTTCATACTTATATCTAGAAATGGAAATGTTTCGTCTTCTTTTATAAAGACAGATATTCCATGGGACTAGAAGCCATGAATTCTTATTTTTCAAAGCACTATACACTTTTGTGTTTTAGTTATTTATGAAAATGCTGTTGAAAACTGACAACTTACATTGATCTCTGAGAAGTGACAAATACGGTCCAAATTTTAATTCATAACTGCCCGGCTCTCTTGTGGCATCTTACCTTTCTAGAAACCCAATTCTAACAACATTTCAGTCACCTAAGTATTAGTTCCATGAATTCGTCTTAACAAAATTGTATATTTCTCACAATTTAAGCTATATTTCAATATAAGTTATCTACAGTTTCTCAAAAAAATAGATGTTTTAAAACACGAAATAAATAAACATCATAAAAGTATCCACAAAACAGAACACATTATAAAACCAAAGGAGTCTAATGGATCTATGGGGTTTAAACTAAAGATTATTGCCTTATTTACCTTGATGTATTCAGAGCTTGCATCTTGTACATTCTGTTTGCAAATATTCACCACATAGTGATATAGATTAATAGCCAATATTACAGGAAGTACAGGAAAAATTAGACTTAATATTCTCCCTTTTGTAATAGTTATTTTTATTCTTCACTCAATGAAAAAAAAGTTAAATTCAGCAATTAGACTGTGAGTCCAGAAATAGGCAGTAAATATTGATCAGTCCAAAGATCATAAAAACATTTTAAATTAGTATGTGGTTTATAGTTATAAAACATACAAGAAAATCCATCTGACCATTATTTAAAGATGTAAATAAGAATGACAGTCCTCAAAAAACAAAAGCAAAAAAGAATTACAGTCCTCAAGAAGGAGGAGTGTATGTAAAGTAACAATAAGAATGTCTGAGAAGAACAGAAACAATCATATTATTAACTATTACGATTAAAAAGCCTATGATACATGTAATTCTGTGTATAAATATGTATGTAGGTTTAATAAAATTTTCTCATCTGGGCCAATGGTACTCCCTCCAAAAGTCAGAGGTCACTTTATAAAAACAAATATGAGTTCTCTATATATTTTAGAGATCAGTCCTCTGTCACTTGTAGGGTTAGTGAAAAAGAACTCAAGAAACTAGAACCCAAAGCCCTAAATAACTCAATTAAAAAATGGGGTCCAGAACTAAAAAGGGAATTTCCAGCAGAAGAATTACAAATGGCTGAAAGGCACTTGAAAAAGTGCTCAACATCTTTAGCCATCAGAGAAATGCAAATCAAAACAACTTTGAGATATCACCTTATGCCTGTCAGATTGGCTAAGATAAAAGACACAGATGACAGCCTATGCTGGAGAGGTTGCAGAGCAAGGGGAACACTCCTCCATTGTTGGTGGGAATGTAAGCTTGTTCAGCCACTCTGGAATTCAGTATGGTGGTTTCTCAGAAAACTGGGAATCAATCTCCCCAAGGATCCAGCAATACCACTTCTGGGTGTATACCCTAAAGACGCACAGTCACACTCCAAAGGCTAAATTAGCTCAACTATGTTCATTGCAGCATTATTCATAATAGCAAGAACCTGGAAACAACCTAGATGCCCCTCAATTGAAGAATGGATTAACAAACTGTGGTACATCTACACAATGGAGTACTACTCAGCAGTAAGAAAAAATGATATCCTAAAATTTGCAGGCAAATGGATGTATTTGGAGAATATTTTCCTGAGCAAGGTATCTCAAACTCAGAAAGATAAGCAGGGGATGTACTCACTCATTAGTGGACTCTAAGCAAAAAAGCAAAAAGCAAAGCATGTTAATGGTCATAGTCAATCTCTTTCCAAAAAAGGGGGGAGGGAGAATATGATATAGTAATAATTAAAAGCAATGGATTTTGGTTTATTGATACAAATTTAAGGTCAATTTTGTTATGATGTATGTATTTTTCTATTCTTGTTTAAAGTATGATGTTCATGTATCTCATTTAAAACTGTAATGTGTAACTGAGAAATGCAGATTAATAGCCATCTATGATAATCAAACTTATAGTCATGTTAGTTAGGTTTTTGTAGGTATACCAAGATTATTTCAATTAGATAGGTAGTCTTCAAACACATCAAAGATCTACAGAATATGACATCTAAAATATTTTAAGGACTTAGACTTTTCTGGACAGTGAGACAAGTCTGCTCCTGGCAGCACCAATGTACTTCAAGATAATGATCAACATCAAAGAAACTTCATGTGGAATTTACTTTGTGACAACAGTTAGCCACTACACAAGAAATTGTTCTTGTATTGACTGCTAGTCCATATACTGATTAAACTGGACACCCAGATTGCATAGGAAAATGACCTTCAAACTTTGGCAGAACTAGCCAAGATGATCCTTGAGGTTCCTGCTCTGAAGAGAAAATTGCCAAGCATCCTTCAGGACACAAGGAGAGGTGACTGATGGACTATGCCAGATTTCCTACATCACTGGAAGGTATGCCAGAAACTCTGGGCCTATAGGCTGAAAATGGATGCCTCAGCATTACAAAGGAACTTTGGATGACTGTCCAGGCAGACAGGTGTCATCTCTGTCATTCCTAGATTTTGGAAGTTGTTTGTGCTTCCTGTTTATTTGGGTAATATATTCTTCTGTGGTCTTTGATGTAGTTGAAGGGCTAACAATTATAGGTATAGTTTAGGTGTATTAGATATGAAAGTTTAGACTCACAAGGATAAGGTAGACAATAGAATTTTTAAATTTTGTTAATTACAAATAGACTAGATATTGTAACTGTAATTCTTGCTTGGTAGCTGTTTTGTTATATGTAATTTTGCTATATTGAAATTGAAACCTTCCTTTTGATTAGATAGAAAAGAAGAAGTGTGGTGGGAATGTTCTGTCTCTATGCTGTAAATAAAGAAACTGTTTTGGCCTGTGTCAGGTGCCATAGAAGTAGGTGGAAGAATCAAGATAGGCAGGAAATCAGATAAAGGAGTCAGGTAGAGGAGGGCAGAGTTAAGACAGACTCCATCCAGCCACCAAGAAAGAAGCATGTAGGACTATAGGTATGGGCCATGGGCTATGGGCCACATGGCAGAATAGATTAATGGAAATGGATTGAATTAAGATGAAAGAGTTAGTTAGAAATGTGCCTGAGACATGGGCCAAACAGGATGAAATTAATATAAATGTCTAAGTCATTTGGGGTCGGGGTCGGGGGAGAAGTGGCCACGGGCAGGTCAGACTTCAGGCCCACACAGAGACAGAAGCCTTTAACAATATATATATTGCTCTGTTATATTATATATATATATATATATATAGTGTGTGTGTATGTGTGTGTCTTTGCTTCCTAGAGATCCTATGATTTAATGTTTTTAAAGTTTTTGGAGACATATATTTATTATTTATAATAATACATTATATCAAATACACATATATTATATCAAACATATACTTTGGTTGACAATATGCCAGTCTTTTAGTCTTTAGAAAAAAATTTTTTAATTGTAGAGTGACACCTAGTTTTCCTCAAGACTTTTCACTTGTGACAAAATTTAAGCCATTTCTCACATTTAATATTGCTGTCCTCTATCAAGACTGAGCATCTCTTAGAATAGCAAAGACTGATTTTTTTCTTAGCCATTTTTCTCTAAGCTTTTTCTCTCATACTGCATTTTTACCATAAGAAGAAATAAAATGTTAGGTGGGTTATTCCTTCTGAAATTCCCACTACCCACATAATTCAGTATATCACTCCCAATGTCTTCCTTTCATAAATTCCAGCAGGTCATTTTGCTCAGCTCTCTATTTCTCCACAACAGGATTTCCCTTTGCATACCAGTAACACCTTCCCCGCTTCCTTTTGGTTTTTAATGTACAGAATTATCAGACTCTATGTTTCTATTCTCCTTCTACTTCACATAAATCATGTTAGGCTCCCATGCCAGCTCTACTTTCTGTACAGCTCCAAAATCACTCCTAGAGTTTTCTTTATATAGTGTATATTTCTTATTTATATCAACCCACTCTTAATATCAAAATCTATATTCTATATTCTTTATCAACCTCTCTGCTGTGGCTCAGGCATGGCTTTAGTATATGTTAGAGGTTTAGTCCCCAATGTGGCTGCATTAAAAGATGGTAGGATTGCTAAGAGACAGGGTCATCTTGGTGGCTCTTCTCTAGAAGTGAGTTAGTTATCATGAGACAACCTTTGGACTTGCTTCTCCACTTTCTGTCTTGTCACAGATTCTCTCTTTCCTACATATGGTCCTGGTGTGATAACACGCCACATGGGATATAGCCAAGGGACCCTAACCAGAATCAGTCTGATGCTAATGTAATGTTCTTACACTTCCAGAATTGTGCAGTAAATCCTTCTTCATAAGACATTTAACCTTAGGCATTCTGTTATTACTTAAAGGAGGACTGATACATTACCTATTTCCAAAAATGTAGTACCCTCAAAAAAAAGGTACTTATTATTTCATGATGTTGGAAGTCTGAACATAGCTTAGCCAAGAATTTCACAATACTACAATCAAAGTATAAGCTCTGTAATCTCATGTGCAGTGTGAGAGAAGACACGACTCCACATTTTCCTCATTTGATAATTGCCATTACTTAGCTTGTTGTCGGAGACTGAGGACATAAGGTTTTGTGATTAACACTTCTTTTTACATAGAAGCTAGTTTCTGTGAGGAGACCAAGGCAGAAAATGGGTCATTGTGTGAGGTAAGGTAAGGTAAGGTCTTATATGTAATGTAATGGTATCCATGTAATCACATACACCCCATCACTAGTGTCAACATTTATTGATTAGAAATCTACTCTCAAGTCATGTTTACATTCTAAGAGGGGAGGCTTGGCTGCTTGCTGTATACCAAGACTTCAAGGTCATAAGGAGCTCACTTAGAATCTGCAGAACAATGCTACCCTGCATGAATGGATGGGAAGCCAAGAAAACATGTGTCTGAAGGGTGGTGATTATTTGCCAAAATTGTGTGAGGTCCTGGGTTTGATTCTCAAACCAGACAATCAACAAAAAGGATATGTCCATCCCTCTCTGCATCTCTTCTAATGCCTCCTTTCTCTTTGTCATATGAGAATAGAAGGGAATGTAGCCCATCTGCAAAACAGGACTAGCGTTATCAATAATCATGGTATCTACAACCAGTGCCTTGATTTTGTACTTACCAGACTCCAAGACTGAGAAATCATTTCTTAAAAGCCACCTGTTAATGGTATTCTGACAGAGCAGATTGAACTCAGAGATGCTTATATACATATGTTTTTAATCATACTTTATAGTTATACCTTTAAAATTTGTCTAATAAAAATGTTTTCATGAAGCAACTTTCTACAACAATTATGAGAATGCAGGTAACAGCAAAGAATCCACCGATCCTTTTCATAAATAAAGAAGACTTTAGCTGGTGTTTTATGTCTATGTATTAGGTCAAGTTGCTTCTCAGAGTTCCTTTTAATTATTAAAAATATTAAAGTCAACCTATTTTCTGATGTTAAATAGTAGCTGTGTCCCAGGCACACTTCTCACTACTCGGTATGAACTCCTTCCATCTCTGGACCATCAGATATAGGATGAGCAACTTACAGGATGAGGTACTTACTTCCATTGTCTCAATGTGGTCACCATATACAGAGAGATAATAAAACTTCTTCAGGAAACGTGTCCTCTTTTTCACAGCTGAAAATTAGTAAAGCTTGCCTCCAGATCTAGGAATCTCACCTCAGAGTTCATCCTTTCAACTATGATATGCGAGCCTCTCTTCCTGTTGAGTTTCATAAAAATTTATTACCATGTAATTTAACTTAAAAGGAGGAAAATGCACTCACAACCATGATGGAGTTGTCTTTATTTAATCAGCAGTTATCTGAGGAGCTCCATCCTCTGACAGCGGCCCCGCAGTTCCCCTATGTCATGCCCCAGACCGCCGCGTGTGGCAGGCAAACCCTCGCCAGGAAGATTCGAAGGGCAAGAAGAGGATGGCCACCTCGGATGTGGAAAAAAGGAGCAAGAAGAAAACCTAGAAGATTTGCAGACAAATGGATGAATTTGGAGACTATCCTCCTGAGCGAGGTATCACAAACCCAGAAAGATAAGCAGGGGATGTACTCACTCATTAGTGGACTCTAAACAAAAACAAAAACATACAAACAAACAAAAGCAAAGCATGCCCAAGCTGCAAACCACAACCACAGAACAGCTTGGGATCAGAAACACCTTGGACTGACTCCTTGGATCCCACTCCCCCAGAGGAACATCTGACCCAGTCTTGATGTTGGGGGGAGAAAACTGGATCTGCCAGGAGTGGAGGCTGAACTAAGCAATATTGGGACAGTGGGACCTTGGGACTGCCTGCCGCCTGCCCATGGCGGGGATGGGGAGATGTGGAGAAGAAAGAAGGACCTGATGTGGTGGGAGGGGGAAGGGACCTTGATTAAGGATGTACAGGGATAGAAAATGTGACTTCTTTATTCATAATAAAAAAGAAAAAAGATAAAAAGAAAACCTAGAAGAAACTTGCCACTCTCGAAGAAGCCAAGTTGCTGGCAGGTTTTATGGGCGTCATGAATAACGTGAGAAAGCAGCTGGACAGCAGAGATGGTAGACAGATTGTTATTTATTCACTCACTACATTGTAATCTCTAATAGGCCGAGAACATTGTGTGATATGATCCTCATGGTCCAGGAAAGGACCTGCTCACCATACAGCCAGTCACTTCTTTAACTTGATGTTCACAACTAACATGCTTGAGTCTATAAGTCCTTTGAAGTAGAACTCAAAGATGCCGAACCTGGTATTATTGAACAACTGATGGAATTCAGTTATATTGCTAGAATTTCTGTGAATAGCAACAATGTTCAGTCTTGGTTAGATGCAGCAAATCAGTACCAGATTGAATCTGTGAAGAAAATATGTGTCGATTTTTTGAAGGACCAAGTTGATGCTTCAAATTGTCTTGGTATAAGTGTGCTTGCAGAGTGTCTGGACTGTCCTGAACTGAAAGCAACAACAGCAGACGACTTTATTCATCATCACTTTACTGAAGTTTATAAAACTGATGAATTTCTTCAACTTGATGTCAATGAGTAACACAGCTTCTCAGCCAGGACACGCTGACTGTGAGAGCCGAGGATCAGGTTTATGATGCTGTGGTAAGATGGTTGAAATATGCTGAGCCCAATCACCAGTCATTTATTGTTGATATTCTTGCTAAAGTCAGATTTCCTCTTATATCAAAGAATTTCCTAAGCAAGACAGTACAATCTTAACGGCTCATTCAAGACAATCCAGAATGCCTTAAAATGGTGATAATCGGAATGAGATTTTCATCTACTGTCTCCTGAGGATCCTCAACATGCAGGTAGCACATGACCTAGAAGAAACGTGATTACTGCATAGCTCTGTTTGCAAAAATAATAACAAAAAGGAAAAATAATACCCTTCCCAAGCATGAACTGAAATTCTAGCAGTTTAAATCACTTTTTACAAACTACGCCTTTCAGGTAATAATTACTTCTACCTTTAAAACCTAGGTGTTGAGTTTATTTAGGCAGAAAAAAAAAATAATCAAGCCAGGCCATGGGTGCAGGAGGCTCTAACCTCAGCATGTGGGAAGCAGAGGCAGCAGAGCTTAGTGAGTTCAAGGCCATCCTGATCTGCAAAGGAAGTTCTAGAATAACCAAGATTGTTACACAGAGAAGCACTGTCTTAAAAAAAAAAGAAAAAATAATAATCAAGCCATATTCTGGTAGAAAACATTTTTAAATAAATAAATAAAGGACTATTCTGGTGTATATGATGGGCCAGAAGGATCTTGAATTCATTTGGGAGGCAAGGAGCATCATTGCTAGTATAAGACAAATGAAGATAACCCTGACTCTTTTAACCTGTAACTCTAACACTTCCCTTGGTGTAGTTTTTTTATTGGACAGTTGAAAAATAAGATGGATATTCTGCATAGCCCTGGTACTGAGAGTGTAACTTCAGAATTCTCACTTGACATCTTGCTTTGTTCTTTAAAATGACCCATTTTTAATTGCCTTCTTTTGTACTAAACCACAAATTTTTAGACTCCAGTATTGAAATTTTAAATGATGGAGGAATTACCTACTTATTTTAAAAATGTCATTCCATCTGTTTTTTCTTATTCCCTGAAGCTAAGCACTACCAGAATCTATTTATAGTATGTATTTATGGTTTCTCTAAGAAGACCTAGCTTCTGTCTCTTCCGCTGTAAAAAAAATCATCTTGAAAAATTTTGGCCAGTTATTGTTAAAACATTTTAATATTTAAATTGGTTAGTCCTAATTATTTTTAATACTAAATAGATAAGGTGACTTAATTATAAACTACTACTTAGTTGGGATGCCCCAAGTGAGCACTATATCATTAGTCATGTAATAGAATGCTTAAAAAGAAATAACAAAGAGGACTTGATTTACTTTAAAATTCTTTAACTTAATATGTTCAGAAGTATTACAATGGTTTTTACTTACTAATGGGAATCATTTGTGCAGATCCTGTACTAGCTAAAAGAGATGATTCGTTTTAGAGATCTGATCTCCTTCCAAGAGGACACTTTTTTAGCAGCACTTGGTAATTGAGTTGTCCATCAGCTCCCTAAAACAGAAGGCAAATGTTTGTATTAACTGATGACAAAAAAAAGTGATAGCAAAAATTGTAAAAAGCTTCTTCCTTTTCCCATCCTGTACCTATTTTTCAGTTTTCAAGTGTTTAGTGATTGTTGAAAGAATGAATTTTAAGAATGTTCTGTTTCTGTGTGTTCAACTGTAGCATGGTAATGTATTATGGTATTGATGGCTAAATAAAAGTTAACTGCATTGACCAAAAGAAAAAACGGAATAAAATGTTCCAACTACTCAAATAGTCTTATATTATCAGTTTCATTTCTAGTGAGTATGTGGACCAATGGACATACTGTCCTACTTTCCTGAATGAGGTAGAAAGGTGAGATAAAATGTTACATAT
Source organism: Sigmodon hispidus (assembly GCA_004025045.1). Classification (NCBI taxonomy): domain Eukaryota; kingdom Metazoa; phylum Chordata; class Mammalia; order Rodentia; family Cricetidae; genus Sigmodon; species Sigmodon hispidus. The sequence goes on along the minus strand of PVIH01004722.1, from coordinate 75,030 downwards.
TTAAGTTGCATTGAGGAAAGATTACCTAAATTGGAATCACAGTGACATGGTGGCTCTTTTAGAATGTTCTTTGTTAAAAACAAATAATAATGAGACAGTTTCCTCTTGGGAAAATGGGGGGAAAAGTCCTCTCATACAAAAAGAAAAGTTTCTTAGCTAGCTAATATCAAGTTTTAATGGGTAGGACAGGGCTCAAAGGAATAGATAATTGAAATATCTCTTTATCAAACAGTTATTTTAAGTCCTATTCCTATAAATGGGGTTGGATTATTTAAATTTCACTAAAAGGCAAGTGAAATTTTTCTTCAACCTTCTTGTGTTGATTTTCATCAACAAATTCAACAGAAAAACCAACTCAGTTTGACTGTGGGAAAGCAGTGGCATAGACTGCCTAGGAAATCTAGCAGAGAGTGCACGCCATTCTGCCGCATGCTCACATGGAAAACTGTTTTCTGATACAAGCTACTCTTCTATGCATCTGCTCTCAGTTTTTTCCCATGGACAAAGTTATCTCTGAAACATACAACATGCCCATTGTGACTTTGAAACAACACGTGTAAGGGAGCCTGCCAATCACATACATAAGCCCCACATATGCAAAAAGAATGACAGACAGAAAGAGAGAAAGCCACCCAAGCATGTTGATTTCTTATAAGAAGATGAATCATAAACTTGACACCTTATTGATAAACAATTTACCACTTCGGGGATAACAAGGCCAACTACAGAAATGTTCTTGTGATTCGTAACAACCTCCAATAGGGAAGCCAGATAGCCATATTAGTGGCTTAAATCTTCTTGTTCCAAGTCTCTCAGTGCCTGTCCCCAGAAGCTCCAATTCCTAGAATCCAGTTTTCACTCATTTACCATGAGAAGCCCTGGTGGTCTCTCCCATTATATTAAAACTTTTGGATCCCACTCCACCTAGAGGAACACCTGACTCACTCTTGAGGGAGGGGGGAAAGAACTGGATTTGGCCAGAAGTGGAGACTGATCTAAGCATTACTGGGTCAGTGGGACCATAGGACTGTCTGCTCCCTGCCCAGGGAGGGGATGGGGAGTTGCAGAGGAAAAAAATGACCAGATGTGTTGGGAGGGGGAAGAGA